>JAECUM010040573.1:0-55544 GCA_016617855.1 Megalonaias nervosa
TATATATCATGTGTATCATTACAAAGAGTTATGTGTTAATATACCTAGTACTAGCCTTAATTTTGTTTCCTGATCATATTGCACTGATTGCTATATCAACAAAGTTAATAATAGTTATGCCAAGTACACATACTATTCAGATAATATTACTTACTTTAAACTGATTGCCATGTGATAATGCACATTTATATTTGTACACTACCATTGTGTCAATTACGTATTCAAGTTTCGTTCAAGTTCAAATAGTGACATGTAAATATACTTTTGTTTTTGTTTCATCTTGATGCATTTCTTTATCATGCTGTAGCCAATTACATTTGTTACACCTATGATAACTTATTCAATCATTTGCACATATTAAAGTAAACACGCTTACAGCAGTGTATGTCTTGAAAGAGCGATCGATTAATTCAGCTACCTACATATAGGTGGTTATGAGCTATAGGGACTGGAACGCTTTTTAAGCAGCAGAGCTCGAAGAGGTCCATCAACTATAGAGTAAGTACATATTGTAAATAAAGTATCATCATTTGTTCGTTATGCTGTATGAGGAAAGTTTTTAAATATCAGGACAAGACGAGAATTATTATGAAAGAAATGGACAAACACATTTCTGAGTCTCCTTGCCACTATACCTAAATAAATGTGATTTGTTTATCTTTTGAAAAGCGAGCACTTATAACATATCGTAGAAAACCTTTGCTAGAGAACAATGTTGAGAATTGTAATATTTTAAACATTTGACAGAGTCGAAAACGTCAAGCCAACAAATCAATGAATCAATTGAAAAATAAATCCATTGACCAAGATAGCAGAATAAGACATTTTTTTCTTATTTCTAAAATATGTGATAGGCTATGTCAGAAACGTGCACACTAGAGCTGAAAATTAACAATATGTGAAGTTTCTAAAACTTCCTTTTCCGACTCGTTTAAATTATAAATCACACTGCAGTTGTATATAGCCTTATGTAGCACTGTATCCATTAGGTCACGATAAGCAATTCAAAAAACATTGCACTTATCCGTTCAGATACAAGCAAATTTACAAAGTACGAATATTATTTTCAAAAGGGTAAATCGTCATGCACACAAACCTTTCTTTTCTTAGATTCATGAATATATTTAAGAACCGAAAACTGAAGACAACTATTGAATTGGATGGTTGTTCATTAATAAGTTAATCTCTTGTGTTTTGTTTTGCTGAAATTTCAAGATAGATATAAAGCCACAGCTCTATAGGCACCTATTGCCATCTCTAGCAAAATGTCCAACAAAGATGTGAAATTTCAGGATTTTAAAATATGGCTGAATATAAAAGAGATTCAGTTTCATTGTCGCAAGTATATTCTCGGCATTCAGTAATGGCGATAGTTTTGGAAGGTATCATGTAATTGAACTTTTTTGAGAGGTACCCTACTGGCCAAACGATTAAACGTTACGAAAATATCAACTCTTGCTGTATATATAAGGCGGATAAATTCCCTTCATGACATAAACTATTAGAGGCCATGCTTTGTAACATACATATGCATATCCTGGATGAAACAATCCCAGACCATTTTTTTAAGGTAGAAAGGTACAAATAATCTCTCAGAATGGTAAACTTGATAAATTGCACTTTTCTTTAATGATTGTCACGGAATACTAACCCGTTTAATTGCAGGCAGAAATGGTTTATACAGCATAACTAGTTTTGTCGATGTCTTGCTGTCAGAAACAGGACAATCTTTAATTAATTTTAGTCAAGCGTTTATAGCTTCAACTTACTTTATTATATCGGGGGAAAAGGGATGTAATTATTAAGCTTGTGAACAATGCTTATAATATCTCATTTGAAGAGGAAAGAACTTATACATGTTACCCTTATCTGGCAAGAAAATATAAATACAATGAGTACTTTTTATTTGTATGTCAGTACATGGTTGTTTCATTCTTTGTATAATACAATTTTACTATACTATGGAAAGAAATGAATTTGTTAATTACATGAATACAGTTATAGAAAAAGATTAATAAATCTTTTAAGTTTGATGCTTGCAATGGGAATGAGATCCTTTCGTTTGCGAAGAAGACTCTCTGTTTCTAGAAGCTTCAATTCATTTGTTTGAAGTAAGAAAGCCACATAATGTGATACCCCACGAACAATTACGTATTCGGAATACTGAGTATGCAAAAAAGACATTACATCTTAATTTACACCTCATATTTACTTTATTCATTAAATAGACTGTACATACAGATTAAAATTTCAGACAATGCAGATTCAATATTCGTTCATGACTTTAGTGTACAACAACAAGAAATGAATATAATTTGTATATACCCCAAATCCATTTTTACTTCAACTTTTCTGCACAAAATTGTTTATTCTATGTTAATGGCGTTCATGATCACATTTGCCGCACTTCATAACTTTATCACACAGATACATATGAATTTATAAAATGAAATAATTCAGAGCCAACAATATTTCCACTGAGGTATTCTTCATAAGCTAATGACTATTCAGATAAATAATGTCTACAAGTTTTTAACATGATGTTAACGAATCATCTAAAACTGCTCCTAAATAATAATTCATACCGGACAGTTTAGGTAGACGTCGTTACTCATTATTTGTGTTATACTAATATAAATTATTGTACCATAGAATTTTGTGCATTTCTTTCTTAACAACTAGACAAACCTTGCCTCGTGTAATACCAGTGATATGATATGGTGGGGTACTCAAAGGGTATATTGGCAAGTCAACTCGATTGCATAAGAGCTCTCAATTTCGGTAGACATAACTTTTGGTACGACCTACAAAATGATATTACCGTTATGCCAGATTTATATAATCCATTAAAACACCCTTCAATTAACACTAACACCTTTCAGGGTGAAATGTATATTACTGGTCGAAGTGGATGCCCTAAGGGACTAAGGGCAGACGCGACAGAAGCTCTGATTAATTAATATAATAGAAATGACATTGTTAAACTTACTTTATCCTTTAAATTTCTGCATTTATTGCCCATGTTGTTTTTGATATTTTTTATAATTAAAATACTGCACGATGAGTGAAATTTTCCTTTCTATCTTCTTTATTGACTGTATCTGAGACTAACATACATATGTTTGTATGCTGTCGCTGAGTATATCTAATTCCACACTTTCATTATATTTGTAACTGAGGACTGAATTAAAAACGATGTGTTGTCAAGTTGATTGTGTCAGGCTGTTTGATTCTAAATTACCACAAGCGAGAAAGAATATTTAATTGCAGTTGTTCTTGCGTAAGTGTGTTATAATCATGTTTAAAGACAAAATTATAGCAAGCTATTCAAAACGTTACACACTTGAGGCTGTCGAACAGAGCATCACCACATTAACAAAGTACAACGCAAAACTCGACCTCATACTTTCAACTCCATAACAACACATCCTATTGCACACTAAACCAGAGTTTCCTTCTAATTAAAGATAAAGAAATAGAGTTCATGTTATAAAAGTCACATAGCCGTCTAAGGCTTACTCATCAGGTCAGTTTCATTGTAAACAATTTCTGTAATGTATTTTCTTCTTTGATTCTATTTCGTCCCTATGACCTGTTTTCATTTCACAATTTATCTTGGTCCATTCGTAATTATATTATACGTGTTTCATATTCCAAACACTATAACCAGTTATGGTGTTAAATATTCACGTTATGATATATCACATATATCATATCTACGTAAAATATGTTTTAAACCATTGACCAGTTTCTTTCTTTGCATCCGAGCTCCATTTAATCGGTCAGGTTAAGAGCATAACCATACTAGAAACTTTGATGCATGCTTATTCATTATTCCTTTAAACAAAAAAATAGTTAATACTCTTAATCTGACCGATTAAATGGAGCTCGGATGCAAAGAAGGAAATTGGTCAATGGTTTAAAACATATTTTACGTGGATATGATATATGTGCTATATCATCACAATTGTGGAAACAAAATTTTGGATAATGGATTATTTGTAGCTAGTCAATCCAAGTGTGTTTGTCTTCATTTGGTCTGGACCTTCGACCGACTGAGTCAAAGCGAAACAAAAGATTCTCACCAACATGGCGGCCAGAACTGATACGCAAGGGTCTTTCTCCTAATCATTAAAAAGAGACAGTCTGCACACGCAATTAGCCATAAACCTTGTTTCAACAGTTCTCTTTTTATGAATGAGAGGTTACTGTCTATAAAAAACAAAATTACTTGAGTAATCAAAGACCTTCGAACATGACATATAAGGTTTACAGCATACCTTTACTTCAAAGAAAAGCTTGTATGAAAAGCTGAAAGTAGTGAAATTTACTCAAGACGTGAATCGTTACCAACCAAGGCTATTACGATTATCCACAACTTCCTCAATAATAATAATAATAATAATAATAATAATAATAATAATACCTAATCTTAAGAATGTTTAAGCCCATTACAATATTACATAAAACATAAAAATATACAAAGAGAAGCTTGCAGAGACAAATTCCATAAAATTACAAAGTAAAACATGCGCGCAATAACTAAGAAAGTAAATATTATTAAATCTTTAAGCCTGTTCATGTAGTCGAAATAGGTGAGTTCAAATATGGCACTCTTGAATGAGATCACAGTGTCCTTGTGCCTAAGATGAACGGGCAATTCCTTTCATATAGGTGGGCCCAGGCAAAAGATCTTTATCTGCACAACTTTAGCAGTGAAAACAATTCAAATACAAGTGTCGTAAGCTGAGTGCATGTTTTTAGATGTTGTATGCTCATTGGGGAGGTCAAATGGGTATATTGAATTACAGCCAGTCAACGACATGTAGAATAGTCAACAAATTATTGTTTTGGATTCTGGCTCGAACGGGTAGCCAATGGAGGTTACAGAGCAGGAAGGTGGGTATGTTCTGTTCTTCATGCTATGAGGATATTCAGAGAAACTATGTTTTAAACGTTTTGAAATTTCTGCTGCAGCTGTGCCGAAGCAGAAAAAAGTGAATTGCAAATGCTATTGAACACGCAAGTGCTTTAATGGCATCAATCGAAAGAAAACTGTGAATGAACAGGTGAGTCGCAACTCCAAATGTGCAGATTTGCACATGTTCATGACATGTTGCTGTAATGAGAAAGTACTGTCTAGAGTAATATCTAGGTTTCGTACTGACTGTTTGAATTTTATGTTGGTACTGCTGATACTTATTGTTTGAGGCAAAGAATGGGAATGAGAAAGACTTTGCTTGGGTTTTATTATCATTCGTCTGCAGCTTATTACATTTGAACAATAGCTTCACATCCGAAATGCACCTGTCTACGATTTGGTTGGTAGACTCAACTTCACTTGGGCAGCTAGATTTTTGTATATTTTAATGCCGTCATTTTAGAATTTGTGAGGCACCGGATGTCGATCTATAACACCTCAGAACAGCTGAGTGTAGAGAATAAAGAGAACGCGGCCGGGAACAGAGCCTTGTGGAACACAAAAATATAGATCTACTGGGCTGGAATGTTTTCCATTTTCGGACATAATTTGTGTCTTGCAATATATTAAGCCGGTAACCTGAATACCACATGGATGCTGGAAACTGTGAAGTAATTTATTATGAATTGTATTAAATGCCGCAGGCAAGTCAAGGACGATTAGGACTGTAATCTTTTCACTGTCCAAAGCATAGAGAAGATTGTTAGCTAGTACTATTACTATTAGAATTCAGGTGACATGCAAGTGGAGAACGAACAACCTTTTTACTATTTTGACGTAGTTGTAGGTTAGAAACAGGCGGTAGTTTTCTTGATTATTATGGTCAAGCATCAGTTTCTTCAAAAGATGCTCTACAATGGCAGATTGGAAAACAAATGATTTGAATTCCCAGGGTGACAGAGAATTACTGATTTCAACGGTTAGTGAAGGCAATATTGATTCTATGGACTCAAGCAGCTGTGACGTCGGAATCGGATCGAGTTCAGATGACTTTGGGCGCTCTTCATAACACTCGTTAGTTTCTTCTACATTTCTTTTGTGTCTTTTTGAGTTTATTTTTATTATTTTCACATTTAACATTAAATAATTTTAAAACAATAATTCCCCTGATCACAAATGCTAAACTATTTGCAACTGCCCCTGCGCTCAATGCTACTGCTGTTGTTATTTTTAAGTATGCTACTCAATAGTAACACCTTTAATGTAGCTCTTGGTATAACTGTTCTAGCTGTAATTGCAGAGTATTGTGTCCTTCTTTAGCTTTTGTCATTACTTCCATATCACCTACATCTGTCTCTAAAGTTATATTTTGGCCATGTTAGTGATTGCAACATCACTTAATATTACTCCTAGTGTTTTCTTTGAAGAATACATGACATTGATAGAGTTAGACAATGTACAAAAACTCTGCTCAAAAATGTCCCGTATTTTTAAATCTTCTATATGTAACCGTCAAACGGACAAGTTACTTTTGACCTTTTGTGGCTCTTTTCGCGAGAATGTGAGCAAAAACAATTGACTTATCATTTTGCTCTCTGCATGTGTATATAACTTTCAAATTTGTATCCTCTAATCTTGCTCATGAGTGTGTCATACGAATAGCTGCAAGAAATGTTTTATATCATCCTGTGGGGATGTTGTGTCACAGGTGTCGAATCTAGAATTTCAAATTCATGATAGATTTTATTTATTCCTGTAGGAACATCATAAAGTGCTTATATTCAAATATCAACTATTTTAGTTCATTCTTTTCTTGTTGCTGCTGATGTGAACGCTTTTGGTCCAGTTTATTCATAATATCTTTTTTACTCAGATTTGTTTCTCCACAGTCTCTACAGTACGATTGCATTCCGTCAGTTGAATCTTCACTGTGTGGGGCAGGCACAACTAAATTAATTAAATGAGTAAACCTGGCTATCTCTATCAACATACTCCTTTAGCATGTATATATGGCAAGGTTGTTTTTATTCTCTCCTCCCCGGAGTATAATGATATAATCTAAATCACTTATTTTCTTTTCAAGTGTGTTAGTACTCTTGTATTTAGCCTGAAGGGGATTTTGTGGTATGGGCAAGAGAGCCAGAACTCTATCATGATGCTGAAAACGCCTTTCCTTTGTAATCCTGTCATACCGCGACTTCATTGTTGAGTACAGTTTGGTTCTTGCAACCTCACAATCCTTTGACATCTTGTATTTAAAATTGCAAACATAATCGAGAAGGTTAATTTCTGTATCTTTGTAACTGTATTTGACCTGAATGAATTCTTGATTAAATGACAACACAACACAATGCGATGAAAGATGGAAGTTTAATGAAATGAATTACTAAACTATGTATATCCTCTACAACATAAACAGTGTGATTCTTTCACGCTCTAAACATACGACTCATTCTATTAATTCACACAAACATTCGCAAATGGGAAAACAAAAATTGTATTCATATATTCAGAAATGAAGATAAGATTCAAATAATCTCTTGCAATGAAAGTAAGATTCATATAATCTCATGTAACGAAAGTAAGATTCATATAATCTCATGTAATGAAAGTAAGAGTCATATAATCTCATGTAATGAAGTAAAATTCACATAATCTCATGTAATGAAAGTACGATTCTTATAATCTCACGTAATTACGGTAACACAATTGTACTCAACTGAAACACACCATATGTTCCATGTACTCAACTGAAACAACACAATCAACTGAAATAAACATGATCAATTCTAATCAACATAACAATTGTACCAAACATATGACTCGTGACTCATAGTCATTTATACAGCTCGTACGATTCATAAAAACGTATGCCTCATACATATACTTGTAAAAACTTGCAAGTTCTCCTGAATTCTTGGGCTAGCCCACACTTGTATTGGCCACACACCCCTACATGTATCCACCATGCGCACAAGTTTACAAATCAGCACTTCCGTCTTACACACACACACACACACACACACACACACACACACACACACACACACACACACACACACACACACACACACACACACACACACACACACACACACACACACACACACACACACACACAAAGAGCTAAAATAAAACCAAACTGGTCATAATAACAGGTACTGAATTCAAATCTATAGACATATGCTACTATATAAACTCTTAATAGCGATCTGTAACAGTTCAAATGTTCAAACGTTTCAAATCCGCGTAGTGGTAAAGACAACATTTCACTTTACGACATTAAAACTGAATATGCTTCACATATCAAGTATAATACAAATGTAACACTTACCCCTATGGCTGTAAAACAAAATGTAGGACATACACTACTTTACGAGATCCCAAAAGACCAATGTGTCAGTTAGTAAAGAAACTTGCCTTAAATCTACAGGAGAATGAATATTTGAAAGGGTTAAATACCCATGCATACCATGCTTTATGTGTCTCTCGCCACAAGCGATCTACGACAAGATACACGCTAGTTCAGTCGCTTAACTAGAAAAAACAATTATCCACCCTAGGTAAAGTTGTGCGCATTTATTACGAAAATGATCAAATCGTTATAAGGCGAAACCAAGTTATTTCTTGCCTTATTCTGTGACAATCTTCATTTGAAAGACGTTTCTCATTTAACAACTTCAGTGGATCCACCCACAGTGTCCAAAACCTAGTTTAATTGGACTGAATCCTAAATATTCTTGAACTAATTCCCTAACAGCATATAACAATAAAAAATAAACTTTGTCCCAATCTTTCCCAGTATAAAAAATTATGACCGATTGTTTAAAATTTGATGAATTCATTCTAAAGCCCCATTTGGCTTTCAGGGTGATAGGCAGAAGATTTGACTTGTTGGAAACCTAATTCATTCATAACTTGCTGAAAACATAATTTGACTCTGATCAAGTTGGGTAGATTTTGGAAGTCGAAATTGTGAACAAAAAACTATCTATGTTTTACTATTATTTTAATTTTAATATTCCTCAAAAGAATTGTCTCTAGGATTCTTATATACGCACACATAATATTCAACAAGTATTGGTTGCCTGACTTGGTCACAGGTAAGGAACCGACACATTTTACGATTATTCTGCTAACTGGTTCAGCAAATGCAGGTATAGGTTGCAAATGATTGGGTTTTCCTATCATTTGAAAAGTGTAATAAAATCTTCAGTACTTACAAACATCAATTTTAATATTTGGAAAATAAAAGTGATTCCAAATCTTGTACTACGCCTTATTCATCCATAAATGTGCAGTCAAAATAATTTCATCAGCCAAACTAAGTATTTCCTGTCCGTACGATATTGGAGCAAGACTTTGGTAGTTCACCGACGACTCGTCACCAGCAGGTACCTCATATGGTCTCAATTTTCTCATAGAGACCTCATTTTAACAAAATCACAGACATATAATTCTTTGGATTCAGTTTCACTAATAACCTCTGAAACAAACAGGAGATTTCAGGATAGTTTTCCTGTTCATCAACGAGTGATTGTCCTTTGTCACCTTGATTTGAATGAAGAGAATGTGTAGTTAATAGAGGATTACTGTGATCAATACCCTTTGATTGATGCAAACAAGAAGTAAAATTGACCCTATCACAAACCTGACCACTACATGTGTCAGCTAAAATATAATTGTTTGATTAACATTATTCTCAGGTGCTTTAATGCCTTTGCCATAGCTCTAGCAACTGCACAAGATGAGTATTACCCAGGGATTTCTTTTTCATGCAAGGCTTGTCTGTTTCATGTTTAATAACCACAATATTATCTCCAGCTAGGTCATTGCCTAGTAATAAAAGCACACCTTCGATGGGTAAAGACGTAACTATTCCGACTGTCACGGGTCCTGAGACTACGCCTGATGAATGATTTACACAAACCACAGGAACATTAACAAAGCCACAATCTACTCCTTTAATAGGAACACACTATTTAGAAGCAGACTTCACAGAAAAAGTCAAAGTACTTCCAAATTAAAGACCCTGAGAAGCTCCTTTATACCTTAAAATTTTAATAGGGATAGGATTGACAGATTCACCCATGAGTGATATAGAACCCTCCTTTTGACATAAAGGGTTGATAAATCTCCATAATAAAATCAGACTGGTGTTTATTAGACCCAACAAATGTATTGCTTTCAATACATCATCGTGACCATGACCTAGTAGAGAAAAAGAGAGTCTGGAATAGATATCTATCAATTTTATTGCTTATTTAAAATTTGTGTTACTCAGAAATAACGTGCCCGTTAATCGTGCAATAGGAACTCGTAGGAAGAGATAAGGACTTCTGATCAGTCTTGTCTGAAACTTGATTTCTAAACGTTGTGCCAATTTTAAATTTAATAGTTCTCGTATTAGACTAAAATACCTTTTCACCAGATTACTGCTGAGTAGAAGACTTACTGACAAAAAAAACTGTATGAGCTAGGAATACTAATCAGCCATACGAGCAGCATTTCTACGGTTTCGATCTTCTATCCATCAAGATAAGTCTTAACATCACAACTGACGCAGGTCTTCAACTCTTGAACTAGTATAAGTTTTCTGAGATTTTCATAATCTTTATCACCTTTCTTGTCTAAGCACCACATATTAAATAACTGCTCTTTTTCTCTTGCAAACTCCAAATGACTTTGTCCAGGTTCTAAACTTTTATCGATAAGGTTCAGTTAACAACTCATAACAGTTCAAGATGCATTCCTTAACCAGATCATAATCAACACTCTGCTGTACTAACAGGGAAGTGTAGATGTTACGAGCTTTGACAGCATGGGCATTTTGTAATAACATAGTCCAAGGCTTTCTTGGGCATTTCAAACTTTCAGCAATTTTATTCAAAATGACGAAAATATTTATCTAACTCAATTGTTGCATTTAATTTCAGTTCCATAACTTGTAATTAAGAGCCAGATGTTGACTTACTAACAAAATCCAAAGCACTTTTATCTTTACTACCAAATATTGGACCGAAATATTTTTCCTGCTTCGTTAAAGGAGCCTTTGCCTCAGAAAAGTTATATTTCCTGGCAAGCTGAAATATTTCCTCCTTTCTCAAGGAGTCTAACTGTTCCAGTGTATGATTTTAAATGCAGATTGTGAAAGCCTATATGTTTCACTATAAGTTTCAAAAATATGAAATTATTCATCGGGCTTAGGAAACTCAAAACAGGGTTAATAATGATTCTAATAATAAACCCATACACACAGAGACTATTTTAGCTATGGATTTGTAATTTATAGAATAAAAAAATAAATCATTCTGGTCAAGTAGAAAATAATCTCTATTTTGGAGAAGGTTGAGTCCAACATACAATTTGACATTACAATAGCACATAATAAAATAAAACAAAAAGACTAAGAAATAATGCAAATTAAATATACTTAACAATATAAGCCTACGGGTTTTTTTTTGCACGATAGCAATTACATGCATTGCAATATAGTGTTAAGAACAATGGGTAGTACATATTTCCTCTTTGACTTGTGCATCGTTACTAATTAACCTTTGAATCGTCAGTTTACATTGACTATAATATGTTAAAATGAGAATAAAAATTTTATGTAGTTTTGGTACGTTCTGAGTACGGGTTCACTTAAAATAATGTTATCAGATGAATTGTTTCTTAAGTGCAGAGATGGACGGTTAGGGAAATTTTGCCGGTACTGGGTTTGGGTACCATGCCTCGACACTCCCATTTTGATCAGTTTCCCCACACCTTTCTCACTCCAAATTTTGTTAAAAATAAACAACAATTGTTTTTACTTATGACTTGCCCTGGAGGTGTGGGTTGGTGGGGCTTGGTCAGGCATGAACAAATTTGTAACTAAATATCCAGCCGGACCCTGTATTATGCTAAACACGACCAGTTCTGTGTGGCTAGGCCGGCAACCCGTTGATCTCTACTTAAGTGATATTGATAATGGTTAATGTTATATTGAATTAACAGCAATTGTAATCTATACCATAGTCCAGTGTCATCTTTGTATTCTGAAACCATTTGATAGTGAACAATTTAAATTCCTAGGATAAACTTTACAAAAAATCCCACACCGATCAAGAAATTTAAAATCTAGTCCCTATTTTAATGCTCACTAAAACATTTAACAACAAAACCAGAAACGGTTCCTGTATGAAAGCCTACCCCTGATATTTAATGCCAATTTCTTCGTCCTATTCCCACATCCACTCAACTTGTCAAATGATTTAGATGTGCATGAATACCAAAGATAATCGGGTGCACAATGTTTAGTAATTCGAAAGAAAACATTACGACACCATGGTCATACACTACGTAACAGAAAGAAGCAAAACCAACATGTTTTGTAAAACTTAACAAAGAATTTAATTTTCTAAGTCATCAAGGAACATTTCAGAAGAACTTACAGTATAATGAAGTGAATCGAAACTAATTTTTATAAAGATATATGAACGTCCTATATAAGTGAAAATTTCCTTATAAATCTTAAAACCGGAAATTTACTGGTCCTCCGAGAACAGTAACGTTGTCATGATTGCGTTGTCCAGAAAACCTTGGAATCATTTATAACGGTACCAGATTAGTATTATAGTCCAAATAATGAGCACTTTCTATTGCCACTGAACAGTCCAAACAATTGTAATTCCTCTCGAATGATATCTAAGCACAACATAAAATATGTCAGCATACTTACATCATGAACTCAAGAAAAGTGAATAACTCCAAAGTCGGAATGAAACTAATATGACCGAGCCCAGCCAATTGGACGTTAATGAACTCTTCCCAAAACGACGAAACCCCATCAGTCAATCACAAATTAAGCGAAATGCGCCATTTATGTTTTATTACTAAGATTAGTATTAACAAATGTCAACACATACGTAATCATCTATTTATATATCCTGTTCAATATTATGCTCTTAACAGATTCATGTCACACACTAAAAAATAACTAAAGATATTCTGTACAATTTACAGACCTAAATAACAATCATTCAAATTAAATAAAATCATGTACCAGAAATTTAACAAAAATGTAGATATAGAAAAGAAAACAATAAATAAATCCAAGTGTTCTCTAATAGACACAGGAAAAACATTACATATTAAAACTTTTTGGAATTGTCTCTGGCATTACTTTAGGCATTAAATTTGTTTCAGCTGCTCAATCATTTTTAAACATTTCATAACAGTCCGGTCATAATCGAATGAATGTGAGCTTCATAATAATTAATATTCAGTGTGAAGTAGGCATTTTTTATAATCCTTTGCAGTTGATCTTAGAAAACACCTACAATTTATTTCCAATTGGCCAATTAACCATGGTAGTAAAGTTATCACACTATTACCCAAACAAATTCGTCTCCAATTTGCCTTGTATACACCAAAAGTCAACGCTTATAAAAATACGCGTATAAAAGTAATTCAGTTATATTTGCATCAAAGAAACCTAAATAGTATATTCATGACAAGTTATACTAAATTATCTTTATTAAATCGAACAGAAAAGGTCTACATAGTATCAAACAGTATCTTTCTTTGACACTATATTCTCTTGAGAAATCTGTTCTCACACGGAAGACCCAGATAAATTGTAAGATCACTATAGGTACCTACTGTATATAAGAGGTGCATAGTAGAATTGTTCTTTCAACACTTTACATCAAATGAACAACGGCTAAGATGTGTTTTGTTTTAAAAACCTCTTTACTGTTGCTAAATAGTATTCTGTTCCTATAGACATTAGAAGTAGGTGTATAAATATACTGATATTTTGTATCTAGGACTATTTGCAAATTCAAAAAGAAGTGTTGAGAAAATTCGTCAAGAGGAATCAGGGAAATAAGGGAACCTTATGTACACCACATATGTAATAGTATGGATAGATTATAACAACAATTCGCATCAAATGAACTCTTACTTAGGAATTCTGTTTCAATCCCTCTTCGACAGTTTGGAGTAAAGGATCTATTCGAACAGAAGGACACATTCTAAATGTCTTCGTATGGCCGATTGCCAGAAATACTGAGCAAAATAGATGACAGGAAAAACAAAGTGGAAAAGCAGTTTATATATTAAAACAATAAATAGACCATGCAATCCCTGCTTATACTGGTTTTGACATAGGGCGTTCCCTGATAGTGCATACATAAGAAAACGTAAGACCTTGGCAATGGTATTAACGAAGATCGTCGAGAGGCCTGGTGAAACAGGTGGGTCCATACCCATGCACGAAATATAAAATCAGTAAAGTGTGGACCGATTATATACCAATTTTGTAATACGTAAACTGCTAGCTAGAGTCTGAGTCTTTCTACCTCTTCTTGACCGCTCTTGCTTAGAGACTTGTTCCCGCAACTGCTCGATTTAGAGCAAATTCGTCGATCCGATTGGGAAAAAAACATAGGACAAAATAAATATAGGGGTAAATAACAGACCTTTATTAGATTAAATCATACTTCCTAACATCACACTCTTAAAAGATTTACACGTAATCCTCTTTGAAACTTTGTCTCTATAGATATATTAGGCAAATAGAAGACAAAATGAGGAAATGAATGTAGATGAATTTAGCGACACAGGAGGTACTTAGTCAAATGTTCGATCTCTCCAAGATCTATTTACTAAATTCCTGGAGCGGAATCAGAACAATTGAAGGTTAATACGGATGCGATATGGAACCTATGTAGTGTGGACCGATTATATCAACATTATGCAATATCTGAATCTCGACTTACATGAATACTTACTTCAACCCTCCAAATTAGAGGTATATTCCAGCAACAAAATGTTTAAAGAAATTCGCAGAGCCGATTTCGAGAAATAGGGAGCTCGATATAAGAAGATGGAGGGACGGTTGATAAAAGCCGTTTTATTACAAGGTTTGGCATGCTACTTTCATTGAAAAACATATGTCTGGGGTTATGTTCTACCCATAAGATATATAGACACTACTGTGTGTACCTAATATGCATAGGGGTACATAGTATAACCATTTTGTTCGTAATTTGCACCCAATGAATCCGGACTTAGGGGACCTTGTTTCCAAAACTTCTTTGACAGCTAATGGTTAATTGTTACATTGAACAGTAAAGAAAATTATTCAAACCGACAGCGATAAATAGGGAGCTAAATATATGATAGGTATAAGAAAGATCATACAGGGATTACCCATTATGTCGATCTAATTACCCCATAATTCCCTCTGATAAAACGATTTAGACATTATCGTTCTGTAATATTTGTGCCAAGGGATATGTTTGGCAACACCAAACACAATTCACAAAATCTAGTCCGAATAAACAAAGTCTAGTCAGGACAATTGGTCTCATGATTTGGTATGCATTACTGCGAAGATGCGCTTATTGACATATCACTATATCCCAATATGTTCCCATTGTTGTTGCGCTTTTCTGTCTTTTATGTTTCAACTAGTTTATTTCAACTTGTTGCGGATGATTGAAAATATTTGTATTGACCTAGAAATCGACGAGCCATAACGACAGCTGTTGTTTTATGTAACTTTATGTAAGCACAACTTATATCTAGGATATTTCATTGCCATAGTAGTGATTATTGGCTATTAAGCAAATTTAGAGAATTATTTAAAAGAAAATGTGTCGGCTGCAAAATAATAAATAATTTCATTTGTGCATGTAGTCTTTTTCTAGTCTTCTTGGTTTAAACCGCTTGGTTTCCATGTTCTAAGACGGCGTATCCACTAAGATTCCGTTTCTTCCCTGGTTTCGGAACCCCAGTTGTGGTTGTGAGCAATTGCAATAAGTGTTACATCACTGAAAGTGTGGCCAGTGAAATCACCCTGGGTACGTCTACGGACAAGATTTCTACGGACAAAATATCACCCTTGGTACGTCTACGGACAATGGAATTTTGTATAGCGACTAGCACACCATGGGTCAATATGACGTCACGGTACTGGACACTTGCAACAATGTAGCAAGTACAGTGACGTCATGCCACCTGTTTCATTTCTATACAAAGTGTTATGCATTTGCGTTCGTGTCAGTGGATAGTAGAGCATGTTTTATATATTCGGTTTTTTTTCCATAGATTGATGAACATCAATCTATCCTACATAAATTATACAATCGACTAAAAAATTTTTTTAGGTAAGAGAATAATGTTTTAGGGAGTTAAATATAAATTATGAAATCGATTAAAAAATTGTTTAGGCAAGAAAGAATAAATCTTTTCGAGGCAGTGGAATGGCCCTGAAAAGAGCCGTTGTTTCTTATGTTAACACCATTCCGTTAACATAGAGGGCATCGCATAGGTCTTCTTCTATTTCTCAAACTTCGTCTAACCTCTGGTCCATAAATCAGAACTCGCTTCAGACAGCCTTGTCTTTCCACATAGGTCCTTCTTTTCCAAACGCATGTCTCGGTGATCCTAACGATTCTCCATGATGATCTCACATACAGGGGTAAGTCCGTATGGAACAGCATCGACGATACCAGAGTAGACGATTCAACGTTGGTCCACATCTTTGTGACGAAGAACAGGTGAAGGGAATGAAGTGAACCGCGTTTATTTATAGTGGAAGACCGGATCGAAACGGATTGAAATTGTTCACCAATCCCAACATGAGTTACAAAATTCACTCACTTCGCGGAGTCTGTCTTTCAATCCGAAGAGAGTTACCTGTGACATCACATTCCCTATATAGGTGCGCTAGCGTCTGTGCGTAGTGAATCGATGCGACATTGTTTTGCAAAATATGACGGAAACTAAGCAGACGATGAATTCGGTTGCACCGGCTTTGGAGACGAAAAGTGATGGCATAGCAGTGGCTACCAAAGTTAACACAGCGCTACTTCCTGAAGAAGTCGATTTAAACTGGGATTTAGTAGATTTTCTCTCTTCGCAAAAATTTGTTCCAGTACCAGTACCTTCGCCACCTACTCCTTCTTTACCACACGTCAAGGATTTTAAACAAAGACAGAAAGAAGAATTGGAGAAATTTTTAAAGCAGCAGAGAGGCAGAACAAGCATTTCTCCTTGAACAGCAACATGGAGAAGAAGAAGAGGCAAGAAGGAAACGACAGGAAGAAGGAGTAGAGAAGAAACAAGGTCTAGGAGAGAAGGAGAACAGTGAACCTCAAACGGTAACGGTACTCTTGGACATTTTGGCCGAGTTAAGAAGTCTGAAACAAATGTATCAGACCTCTTTATTACGACCCAAGAGAAAAAGACCTTCCCGAGCCAAACAGGCTAATCCGGTTAGTACATCGGAGATACCACCCCTAGTGATTTCTGCCAAATCATTAAAAGGAGCAAGTCCAGAAGTAGGTCATGGCCGTGGCAAAGGCTTAAGGTAGTTAAAGCTGATTGCTTCTCGTTCCTGAGTTTGGTTGTTGAAAAAACAAACACCCAACTGTCCTTTTCAGGGCCACTCACTTCTTTCGAAAAGAGATAATATTCATTTTGCCAAAATCAATTAAAACTCAAAACCCTTTTATTTTTAAACACTATGATGTACGTGTGTGAGTGCATAAGTGTAGGTCTTATTATTCTAAACAATCAAAACCAAGAGACACTTTTTTCAGTCTGGTCTATTCTGGTACAAATATTTACAATCCAATATCACAACACAACACAACACTTTAAAAAAGTTCATAGACTTCTTCTGTGTCTTTTATCTTCTTTCACTCTCTCTGTTTTCTGATTTACTTCACTTTCACAAGTTTGTCCTCCTCTTCTTCCTCACTTTTTTCTCGTCTTCGTTTCTTCTCTTTCTGAACGTGTCGGGGTTCTTCCTTTGCCGAGGGCACCTCTTCTCCTTCTTCGTCCTCCTGCTCCTGTTGTTTCTTAGGGCAATCTGAAGACCAATGTCCTTTCTCTTGACAATGATAACAAGTATCTTGACTTTCGTCTCTTCTGACACTGGTCTTGCTTTTTTTGACGTTCTGGACATTCTGTAGCCCAATGCCCTTTCTTCTGACAGATATAGCAAGTGTCTTTACTTTTATCTCAAAAGAAGGGAGAGTAGTCCGTCGGCTTGTCTGAAGAAAACTTTCGTATGACACGTCGCAAAGGTCTAATCAGAAGTTCGATCTGTGTGGGTTCTTCCATCGTGATGGTCAGCTTGAGAGTGAAATGAATACTGAGAGGGAAGGCACCAGCCCTTTATATATGCACTAAGCCTGACATGGATATATAGGGGTCTTTGGCGTTTCAAATGTTGTGATTTGACGTTTTGCAGTGAAGATGAAACGATCGCATCATTTCGTAAAAAAGGAGAAGAAAGTAGGAGGCAGAAACGTGATTTATCGCCTCACACAGTAGCTGAAGTCTTGGCTGAAATTCATGCCAGAGATTTTGAAGATGAGATGAGTGAACCAGAATCTAGGCCCAGAGAGTCTACACCCAGTCAAAATTCATCACCACCAGTAAACCCTGAAAAGTACTACCACATTCGAGAGACGGACAAACGCTCCTCCAGAAAATTTAGAACTACGGAGTACACGTACGCAGTGAAGTTTAAAGATTTCAAGTCCGACGTACCGTTAGATAAGGCAGAAAGGTTCATCACTGATGTCTGCGATTCTTTGTTGACCACACTGAAACGGCAATGTGAAGCCAAAGAAGACGATCGCTTGAGACTTTCCATTTATCACGACAGTTTGAAGTCCCCCGTTTGGATCGAGTTTAGCAGTCCATCAGATTTGACGCCTTCCAAAGTCATCGACAAGATTCAACACGTGCAGCAATCCAACGACAAGTTTCACATCACCGATGGAAAAGCGACACTGTTCATGACCCACGTTTCTCTTCCCCAAGGAACCGGGCGCAAAAAGGTGTTATTGGTGGACGATCTTCGCATCACCAAAACGAGCCTCGTCCGAATTAACAACCCTCACGACAAGATGTGTTTAGCCCGTGCCATCGTGGTGGGACGAACTTATGCCGACAAGAACAACACGGCAGAATGGAAACTAGAATGGCAAACTATTAAAAAATCTAGCTGAGCCAAACAATGAAAAGAAGAAGAAGTCCTGTTACAGCAAGCTGGCCTTTCCAAAGACACACCCTGTGGCATTCCTGAAATTTAAAAAGTGCAAGACGTCTTGGCTCCACGCTACACCTTGAAAGCGCACCCTCAAGAACTGCGCGGACCTCTGTTCTTTCGAGGCAAACATTTCAAAGACAGAAAATACATTCACGTCTATCATCACGATGAACATTTCGATGCCATTACCAGTATCACTGCATTCCTAGGATACAGTTATTACTGTGAGAAATGTGACTACTATAACAATCGTGAGCAACACAAGCATTGCGGATCGAAATGTGAGGGATGTTTAGCATCTAAGCCCTGTCTGGACCAAGTACAATAACGAGTGCATTGTCCAGCTTGTCAGCGCACGTTTGTCAGTCCAACTTGTTACCAACAACATTTAAAGACGCAAGGTTCACAGCAGAAAAGTGCTTGTCAGCTCCTGAGATTGTGCCCTACTTGTGGACAAGGCATACGTACCAATAATGCCAAGGCGCACGTCTGTTCAGGAAAGAAGCGATGTCACATTTGTTGCCAAGTCGTGGACTTGGAACACCAATACTACATTCAAAAATACCTATCCAAACATGAAGAAGAAGAAGATAATGACCAGAAGAAAGGCCATTTCATTTTTTTCGATTTCGAATGCATGCAAGAGACTGTCATTCACATTCCTAATTTCTGCGTAGCTCAACGAGCGTATGAGAAGTGTATCTAAGAGCCTATCTTTACTCATTGTCCTCACTGTAGCAAGATTCCTGGAGGACGTGAACATATCTTTCGGGGACCAAACACGCTGACCGATTTCGCCCAATGGATCTTAGACCCTATCGACGAGATGTGGAGCCAAGAAGACATCGAACGTTACGGAGATTGTCATCGCTATGCCACGGTGATGTCTCACAATATTTCGGGATACGATGGACAATTTCTCCCCCGATACTATACGGAACAAAGTGCCTAACCTCCTAAAGTCATTTTGATCGGAGCCAAAATCATTTCCATGCAAGTGGGTCAAGTGCAGTTTAAAGATTTGATGAGTTACTTGGCCATGCTTTTGAGTCGCATGGCTAAAACATTTGGAATGACAGAGATGGCCAAAGGCTATTTTCCACACTTTTTCATTACCGAAGCCAATCAACACGCCGTTCTACCCCATTTGCCCGAGGCTCACTACTACGACCCCGACAACATGCATACCGAACAACGAGAAGCTTTCTACGCTTGGTAGCACACTCACGCCTCGGACCCTTTCGACTTTCAGGAAGAAATGTTAAAGTATTGTCGCTCCGACGTGGACATTTTACGGCGTTGCTGTGGAAAATTTCAAGAACTGTTCATGGAGCAGGGAGGGATCGATCCTTTGAAAGAAGCCTGTACTAGTGCCAAAGCGTGTTCCTTAGTGTACCGTCAACGATTTATGCCCGAAAATACCCTGGCTGTCAGCAGTCCTCAAACGACCAATTTTGTTAAACGTCAATACTCGGTCAAAGCCCTACGCTGGTTACATTACTTGTGCGACAAGGAAGACAAATGGATCCAACATGCTCGCAACGGAGGAAGGCAAAAAGACCATCGGAAGGTATTCGGTGGATGGCTGGGACTTAGAAAACCCCAAGATCGTGTACGAGTTTAACGGGTGCTTATTTCACGAATGTCCCATCTGCTACCCTGAACGTAAGACGAAAATCAGTTTTTACAACGAACCATGGAAGACTTGTACCAGACCACTTGTCAGCGACGCTTGAAGTTAGAAGATCAAGGATAACGAGTGGTAGAAACGTGGGAACACGAGTACGATCACCGTTTGAAAACCGATCCCGAGTTAAAGCGCATCGTGGAAAGTTACAAGCTGGTGGACCCATTGAACCCAAGGGACAGTATGTACGGAGGACGGACGAATGCCACCTGTTTGATGTACCAATCCGACGAAGAGAAAGGAGAGGAAATCAAATATTTAGACGTGTGTTCTCTGTATCCGTTCGTTTGCAAATATTGTCACTTTTCCGCAGGGCACCCGCAATTGCTGACGGAACATCGACTTGGACAACATTCGCCAATACGAAGGATTGATCAAATGTAACGTTTTGCCTCCCACGTACTTGTACCATCCCGTTTTACCTCACCATTGCCAAGGAAAACTGATGTTTCCCTTGTGCCGTACTTGTGCCGAAATGTGCAACCAAGACCGACCTTGTCAGCACAGCCAGGAAGAACGCTCCTTGACGGAAACATGGGTCAAAGTGGAATTGTTCAAAGCTCTAGACCTGGGATACCAACTGTTAGAAGTGTACGAAATTTACCACTTTCCCAAGGCAGAAAAATACCACAAGGGCGACGAGACTCAAAAAGGCATTTTCGCAGACTACGTGAATGACTTTTTGAAGCTGAAACAAGAAGCCAGCGGCTATCCTTCCTGCTGCCGCACTTCCGAAGACCAAAAAACAAAACAATTCAAAGAGAAATACTGGGAGCAGGAAGGCATCACTTTAGACCACATCGAGAAAAACGAAGGAAGGCGATCGTTTGCCAAAGTGATGTTAAATTGCTTGTGGGGTAAAATGGCACAACGACCGTGTATATCCAAGACGGAACATTTGACAGAACCTTCCCGCTACTTCCAGATGATTCACGACAAAACCAAATACATGAAACACGTGGACGTCGTTCGTGAGGTCTTGATCTTAGTCAATTACAAAGAAGAACTGGACTTTGTAGAAGCCGGCGAATTTGGAAATGTCATCATTGCGGCTTACGTGACAGCCCATACTCGCTTGAAACTGTACGAAGCTTTAGAACTGTTAGGAGATCGTGTGCTGTAATGTGACACAGACAGTTGCATTTACATCGATCGTCTGGGTCAACCTCACGCTGTCATGGAAGGAGACCGTTTAGGAGCCTGGACGGACGAGCATCCCGACGACAAGATTCGAAGTTTTTCTAGTGTCGGTCCCAAAAATTACGGCTACGATTACCAAGACCCACAAGGAGAAGAACACACAGAGTGTAAAGTGAAAGGATTGACTCTCGATTATCGCACCAGTCGACTGGTGAACTTTGGCGTCTTGAAAGAAGCCTTGCAGTCTGGAGAAGATGGAAATTTTAAAGTGACCACCCACGAAACGCACACGATTGTACGTTTACCCACACACCAAATCGTTAGCCGGCCCTTCAACAAAGTCTATCAAATCGTGTACCAGAAGCGAGTACGGTTTCCCAATCACTTCACTTTACCGTACGGTCACGACGATATTGGTCAGCATATAAAAAAGGCTGATAGTTCATTGTGACTACCATTGCCAAGAGAGAAAGATGAATCCTTTCAAACAGCAAGTATCAAGCAAGAGCAAACTCCAGTGCAATGCTGTGCCTTGCGATGGCAGGGATGCCGTACGCTATGACCTTAGCGATTCAGTACCACATCATCATGGGAACTTTGCTCTAACTACTACTACCATACCTACCATGGAAAGTGATGCTGTGCGTGTCAAACTGACGGATGCAAAAGCGATGCCACTCGATATCGTACACCTTTTTACTTTACTGGTTTTCATTGTAGATGTCATCATTATGAAACCATGCGGCTACAACCCTACAGATGTGATGTAAAGCTGAGCACACTCCTGCATATTTCACCGTACCTTCATCGAAATGAACCTGTGAAAGACGAATATTCGTTCCCTGTGCGTTTGCCTGAATACTGTGACTATGAAAGTCGGATCCAAACCTTCCGAGGAAAATTGCCAAAATATCTGGGAGGACCTATCCCCGAAGAATTAGCTAGAGCTTGATTTATCAACTTGGGCGAAGGGGATAAAGTCAAGTGCTTCAGTTGCGGTGTGTCACTTCACGAGTGGGAGAAGAAAGATTGCGCTTACGTGGAACATGCTCGATGGTCTCCGGATTGTCACTACCTACCTTTAGTGGGACTTCGTCATTGAAGTGGGCATACCATATTTTGTAAGAAACAAGCTACGTGGCTAGGAGTCAAACGTTGGACAACCCCTAGACAAAGTATTTAATCCCCATCTAAAAATAATATTCAAACATTACCAAACGAATTGCAAGAGAAGATCTACAAGGAAATTTGGCTGGGTCTTGCCAGAGCCAAATCTGAATTTGTGACTGTAGAACTTTTATGTCCAGAAATTCACAAGAGGAAATTGAAAAAAGTCAACAAACAAGTCAGATTTCTCTGGATCAAGGGTGCGTTCTTCCTAATATTCCGCTTTAGACCATTTACATTTGAAGATTTTATTGACATTCTTGACCGATTTCTGGAATGGCACTGGTCAGAAATTACTCACTTTGCCCATTACTTTCGCTCCAGGAGAAGTGTTTGATTGACATGGTTATGGATACTTTACAAGAGAACATTTGTGGTTTGCCTGTGGAATTGAGAGAACGCATTTACCGCGAGTTCGTCAAAATACAAGTGAAATGCAAAGAACCATTGCATCCGTTACGTCAGCGATGTTTGAACCACTGGTACCTAAATGCTATAAGAGGACTGATTCTGATGAAAGTGTTCCAGTGGTCAGACATTGATGAATCGCGTGAAATTCATAAATTTTTAGATGCCACTCATTCAACTTACAAGGTGAACCTAATACACCGAATTCCAACGGACGAGTTAGAGAATTAAAACAAATCATTACAAGAACAATTCTTTCTAGTTCAAGAGGAAACTTCTTTGCGACGTGTGGTGTGTGAGTTAGTGACTAAACGTTTTTGGTACGGTACTAAAATAAAATCGAGGCTGTTCAAAAAGTACACTTATTACCTTACACCAAAAAGGTTATAAAAACGGACTACCATGCCACGACCTTTATCATTCGTGATACAACAGATTCAGTGGAAGGAAATCAATGACACTATTCAAACTGTAGAGGATTAAGATCGTCTATTACGAGAACTGTGTCCATTGAATTGGGGTCGACGAGTAGTGACGTGCTTTCTGGGTAGTGTCTTAGTGACTTGCTATCTGGGGTTTCGTTTACCAGCCGATTCCTTGTTGACTCTTTACGAACAGTACATACCACTCCAAAAAGCATGAAAGTGGTCCCTTTAAATGTACACGAGAGACTCATTCTGCTCAAAGCTTTGCGCTTTCATCTTGATACTTCTCAACCTCTACGGGAAAACACGATTCTTCAACTTTTAGGCACTCAAGATGTGTACGACGACGTGTGTGTAGCTTGTGACTTACACCCTCACTGGAAAGATGTAAGTGACTGGAAAAGTTGGGGCTTTGAGGCTTGGACAAAAGAAGTGGCACACTATGATAAAAAAAGATTTGTAATCCTAAAAAATTAAAACGTTCATTGAAAAAAGTAACTTTTAAACCAGTGTTAGTGACAGAGCCAGAAGAAGAAGTCGTGACCGAGGAAAACCAATCTCTTCAGGACAGTACCGTTATCGACATCCCCTAAAGGCCATTCCGGGAGGACTCTTGTGTGACTGTGCCAAGGAGTGTAGAGACTCTAAGAACATTACACACTACCCCTAAGATTTCACCTCTTGATCACCACAAATGTTGTACAGAGACCTGTTTATATTCCACTATGATCGTTCTGATGTGTCTTTTATTCATGTACTTAACCATTTGGCTTTTATGTATTTTTGTCTTTCGTGTTGTTCACAATTAAAGATGACAATATACGTGCCCTGAAAAAAAGTATTAAAAAGCTTGTCTTGTCTATCTTCGTGTCAAAAGTGACATTTCTTACACTACTACTATTATGGCTACCTCTACTGTCTCTGCTCCTTCTTTCTCCGTTGTCAAAGTCATTGAGAACACGTAGATCGGACTAGTTGGGAGGCCTTGTATCTTCTTCATCCCTTTAACATGCTCATTGCCGGACCTAGCGGTTCAGGCAAAACCGAATTTGTCAAACGTTTGATCGAACATAAACATCATTTGATCGATCGTCCACCTCAACGAATCGTGTGGTGTTACAAAGAGTGCCAATCGGGATACAGCCTTCTGCGAGAAAGTCAAGGCGATTCCATCGTCTTTGTGGAAGGCATTCCTGGGGAGGGCGACGGGATCGTGTCTGACCCTAGTCAAACTTATTTGGTTATTTGTGACGACATGTTAGGAGAAGACGAAGAAGAATTAAACTCTGGTTTACGCGTAAAGGGCATCATGGTAATGCCAGTGTCATTTACATCACCCAAAATTTGATTCAACAAAGAAAAGACCAACGTACCATCAGTCTCAATGCTAATTGCGTGGTGTTTTTTAAAAGCCCTAGAGATAAATCGCAAGTACAAGTCTTAGCCAAACAGTTAGGAACGCCTTGGCTGACTCATGCCGACGATGCCACTCAAACCCCACACGTTTATTTACTCGTGGATTTTAAACCCACCACTCCCGATTATTTGCGATTTCGTACCCATCTGTTTCAACACTGGTGCCAAGACGGAGGGCCTGTCGTGAACACGTCCCCTTCGTCGACTTAATCACAATCACCAAGAAAAGTCTAGAAAACCTCGGTCATTTGGGGTCTCTCTCACACAGCGGCAACATGACGTCCCTTCAGTCTCATCTTCCAATCAAATTGATTCGTGCCTTGTACGGCATCAGTCGCGAAAAAAAATCCACAAATTCGTGCTCGTGTCTTAGAAGCTAGTCTTAGAGAAGTCTTACGATGGTTTACGGTGACAGCACGTCAATTACTGCAAGGCATCATTCAGATTCCACATCAAACCAAACGTTTTTTTTTTTTTGAGGGAAACAAAGTCGCCTTGACGCAGCTAGCTGATCCTCGCATTGACACTCAAACCAAAAAGCAAATCATTTTGAAACCTGGAGGAAGCGGTTGTCTAGGACGTGTCATCATTCGTTCCCTCTTAAAATGGGATCCTAATGCTCCCAAAGCCATCCCCAAGAAAAAAGCCACGCCCAAACGTACCCAAAAGAAAAAGAAAAAAGCATCGGTGTAAGACCAGGTCACAGCCTCAGAAAAACAAAAAGAAAGGTCCACAGAAAACGGCTTCTACCCGCGAGAGAACGTCTCGAAAAACTTATTCTCCAGGGGTGACACCCTCTTCCTTTTTAGCGGCAGTGGCCGCTGCTCACAAAGTACCTGACCCCAAAATCAAAGTCCAAGAGAGAACGGGTGTGTTACAGAGTTTATTGGATTTGTCCAAGCAAGAACTGATCCGATTTAATCTGTTGCGAGCTCCTCCACGACGTGTGTTGCCTATCATCAAGTTGATACGAGTTAAAGACAATCAGTGGCGACGCATTCCAGTATAAAAAAGACCTGAGGCAAACAATACGGATTAGTGTTTTTGTGCTGCTGAACGCCCAAAGATGTCCCTTCCAAGAAGTGCACACCGTTACAATCGTATTCCTTCTTCGGTCCAGAAAGGAAAAGGAAAACGAAAAGGGCGGTCACGGCATCCTAAAAAGCGCTTAGCCATACATCAACGTCACGCCCAGAGGAGACACACTCGTCCAAAGAAAAAGAGGAGCCAACAAAGAGGAGGATTCTTTGGCGATTTTAGAAAACACATCGTCACCTTTATGACGAAGCCATAGTCCCCAAAAAAGGATAAAAGACCGTGTGACAAGTCATCGACGTTGGTGCATTTTTGCTGTGTGCCACGGAACCAACGAACCAACCGAGAAAGATGTCACAACAAAAAAGACATTCCTCTTCTACCCCCAAAGGAAAGAAAAGGAAAGGTCTGCCACCTCGTTTAGCCAAAGATTGGCACATGTTGTCCCTCCTGTCCAAAGCTACTACACCCATGCGAAAAAAACTCATTGAATCTATCCCCAAAGACGTCATCGATACCGTGTGCGAATGTTGTCTGAATGTCTTGAAAGGCATAATACCTTTGTCTAAACACAAGAAAGAATGCTTAGCCAAACATCGACACGTTCTTCGCCAAATGGTCCAAAAGAAAATACCCATTAATCAAAAGAAAAAGATGTTGGCGCAACGCGGAGGAATTTTGCCCTTTTTGCCCATGTTGCTGAAAGGAGTAATGGAAATATTAGGAGGATCCTTGGTGAAAGGAGCACTGGGAAACATCCTGGGAGGATGAAGATAAAAAGGTCCAAGAAGATAAAAGGGACTTTTGGTGTCAAAAGATCTCAGACGTGATCCTTGAAATTCGATGGAAGGAGGAAAACTGGCTTTAGTGCCTTAGAAACGATGGATGGAATACCATCGTTGGCAAGAACAACGAACCCCGCATTTACCTTCCAATCCTCATTTGCCTGAAGTGTCCCAGTTACAAGACGAATTGCAATCGTTGATGAATCTCAGCGATTTGTCAGAAACGGAAAAATTGCAACGGTCAATTGTTGCAACGACTGCAATTCTTTCACCAGAAAGCTTTAGACGAAACAGCTCTACCCACTCTGAAAGATTTCAAGACTGTGATGAAAAGTCCATCACCACCCCACCCCCACCCCCCAGTGGTTAAGACAGACGCAACCCCACGGATGCCCGAGGAAGAAGAGGCACGAGAAGTCTTTCAAACACCGTCAGCAGTTCCTATCCCTAGTAAGGTTGCAGCGGCCTTGTTGACCCTTTGCCCTACACCCCAACGAGAAGAACTTAAAGCTTGGGTTGAAAAGATGATGTCCACTCCTCCTTCGACAGAAGTGAAAAAGAAAGAAGGGAAACCAGACGTGAAAAAAGAAAAGAAGACGAAAGCGATTTCTTTACCACCACCGCCACCACTACCTTCAACTTCTACACCCGTGGCACATCGGACACGTAAATCCGTTTCTAAATCACCCCTTCGTCCCATTCAGAGTAGCATCAGTGAAGAGTGGATCACTTATTAAAACATGGAGAAGGTGTTAGCCAGCATTTACAACGATCCAGCCCATCCCGCAGGTTATGGAGGCGTTCAGAAATTGTATCGTGCTGCCAAAACTCGACTGAAAAGTATCCGTTTACCTCAAGTGCAACGCTGGTTATAAGAACAAGCCACATACACCTTACACAAACCCATTCGACGAAAACTTTCCAGAAGTCGCACCCAAGTGGAGGGCATCGATCATCAATAGCAAGCCGATTTAGCTGATGTCTCTCACTTGGCCACCTACAATCGTGGTTACAAATATTTGTTTCGTGTCGTCGACATCTTTTCCAAATTTATTTGGGTCGTGCAATTGATTTCCAAATCGAACAGTGAGTTAGTGCCAGCCCTCAAACTGATGTTGAAACAAAGCGGTCGTCACCCTCTTCGATGGCAAACTGACAAAGGCACCGAATTTCTGAACCAAGCTTTCCAAAAAGAATTGAAGAAACGTAACATTCATTTTTTCACCACTGAGAATCCCGAAACCAACGCCAGCATCGTGGAACGTTTTCAACGCACCTTGAAAGAACTCATGTGGAAATATTTTGCTCATCAACACACTCTCAAGTACATTGACGTCTTGCCACACCTCACCCAATCGTACAACCAATCTTACCATCGGAGCATTGGGCGTGTCCCCCCCCCCCAAGAAGTGACTCCTGACGACGAAGTGGCTGTCTTCGAGCGCCTGTTTGCTACGTCCCCAACAGTGACTGTTCCCAAGAAAGGTGGAGAGTTGACATCAGGAGATTGGGTACGCATTGGCAAAACCAAACGCACTTTCGACAAAGGTTACTTAGCCAACTGGACCTCCGAATTGTTTCGTGTCACTGGACTAGTGCGTGGCTCTCATCCTCCTGTGTATAAATTGGAAGACATGAACGGGGAAGTATTAAAAGGAACGTTTTACTTGCCCGAGTTACAACGTGTGACCAAAAATAAAGACGACGTGTACGAGATAAAAAGCATTTTCGGTCGAGGAACTCGCAAAGTGCGAAAACGACGTGTCAAAGAAGTCAAAATACGTTGCAAAGGATATCTCCCCAGTTTTGACTCTTGTATCGACGCTTCGCAACTCATCGACTATAAAAAGAAGTGACCATCATGCCCTTCAACACAGCCTCAGGTACTGCAGTAACCACTCTGTCGCCCAGTTCTTCTCTGCAAGATCTAAAAAAGCACCCCTTGTCGATGTGATGTGGAGAACGTGTGCCTAAAATGCAAATCGTCTTTTTCTGCCAAATCTTTGTGGTGTATTGTGTCATCGGTGCTGCCATTTGCAATTTGGGTTTACAACAAGGAGACAAACAATTGTGGACCATTTTACTTAGCAGTTGCATTGGTTACCTTCTTCCCAATCCGTCTCTGAAATATTCCTCTAACGGAAACAATAACGGGAGTCTTGTGTCCAACGTTAGTCCCCCTTCCAACAGTCACCCTAACCATTCCTCTTTTAGACACTCCTCTGACTTCCAGTGACTCCTCGGACACTAGAACTGTAGAATTATGAACAACCAATTTTACTTCCCGTTACCCAGTGACAGTTCCATGGAGGTGTTTCCCAATAACACTTTGTGCTGTTTCTCGGCCAGATTACCTCAAGCCATCCAATTGGATCACGAAGCCTATTGGGAAGTGGCTTTGGTGGAAATGATTCACCCTACACAAATCAAAACCATCGTCGAAAATCAAAACACTTTTACGGTGGACGTTCATCACCCGTAAGTACAACAAGCCATGGATGAACGTGCCACTATAGCTGACTTTATGAAAACACAAGACCTCAAAACTAATCGCTCCACTTATCTGTTGAAAATTCCTGCGGGCTATTATTTTAGTGGTCAACATTTTGTGAATGCCATTGCTGACAGGTTCAGTTTCATGTTTGGTAAAAGCTTGGAGAAAGCCAGAAGAAGTGTCACGATCGAGTACCACAAGATAGCTCTTCGCCTACTGATCAAAGTTTCAGAGGACAAAGTATTGTCCATTACATTTTGTCCTGAATTGAAGACCCCAAGATGATCAAGATGAGAAACAAAATACCAGCCGTGTCTGGTAACTTCGATTTTGCAAAATAGTTTCGATTCCCTGTAGAAATGAACCAAGGACTGAATTTGATGTTTGTGTACTCCGATGTGGTGGACTGCAACGTGGTGGGACACACCTCCGTACCGTTACTGCGTGTCATTCCCTTCAAAATAGATTCTGCCACGGCTGCTGACGAGGAAGGTGGAAACACCTATCACGTTCACCGCGAATTTGTGCATCCTCACTATTTGCCCGTCAGTAAGTCTTATTTCGACACTGTCAACGTTACTATAAAAGGAGATCTGGGACAAAATATTCCATTCACCAAAGGGAAAGTCACAGTGAAACTCCATTTTCGAAAACGATTACGCTAACCTTTTGTCAGTCATGTATCCTGTGTACCAAGTAGTCGCTCGACAGCGAGGACATGGTTTAGGTGATATGCTAAAATCAGCCTTTCGTACAGTGGTTCCCGTTTTGAAACCGATGGTGACACGGGGAATGCACGCCTCAAAAGGTGCCGCGTTGACGCAAGGCAAAGGATTTCTCCAAAATGTCATCATTGACAAACAAAATCCCAAAGAAGCTTTCTTGAGAGCAGGCAAAAATGTTTTGCTTCAAACGGGTAAAGACAAATTTTTGCCGGCGAGAAACTCCTATAAATGCCCTGGGCAATGCCGAGTCAGGCATTCCTGCTTCCCTGACGCCACATCGTCGGTAATGCAGCCCTCAACGGAGCCCACGATCAAAATCCTTTCCTGTTTAAGCACTACAGAGTGTCCACGATCTAAGTCAGTCGCGATGGCAAGACCTTGTGCATCAGACCCTTCGAACATAACTTTGCCCAGAAGAATTACTTGAGATCGTACTTGTCCCTCTATGAAGCTGCAGGGCAATTAGCAACCAACACCAGTCACGGCATTTCATACGAAGATTATGTAGGAGGTTATGCTTTGTGGGCCTTTGATTTCACTCCAGACCAAGGCAGCGACGAGGGACATTTCCACCATATAAAATCTGGTCAATTACGTGTGGATCAGTTTTCAGAAGCTCTTACCGAGACGGTGAACGTCATCTTGTATGCTGAATTCGATAATAACATAGAAATCAACAGTTTGAGAGAAGTCATTCTAGACTATTAGAAGCAATGGAAGACACTTATCCCTCATTGAACGGTAGAGAATCTTTGGATAGCGTGAAAACAGAACCCCAAGACCAAGACAAAGAGAACGAGGTAGTAGTCAAGTCCAGATGGCCAGAACAAGAATAACATTTAGTGTCCTGTTTAGCTAAACACCTGGCGGATACAATTATGGAATTGACCAAGAGAGATTGTTATGGATGTCAAAACGATCATCCCAGTCAAATTCAACACGATAAATGTCTGGTAATGTGTCAAGAAGAAAAATTGGACGAGTATCAGGACGAAGCTTGGAGTCTCATCTCGGAAGAAGCAGTGTTGCATGAGTGGTATAATATGATCATTCCTGCCCTCCACTGACTACTCTAGAGATCTATCGCATCGATGCTGTCTTAGCCCAGAGTGAGGAGACGAAGCGAAGAAACGGCTACTTGACAGAGCATTTCAAACAAAAAGTCAGAATTGAATTGATGACTTATCATTACCTGTGAAAAAAAAACAAAAAAAAAACACAACAAAAAAAATGGATACTGGGAACTTAATTACCTTTTGAACAATAGTTCGTATACTGCTTCTTGGAATCCTGTCGTGTGCTCTAAAGATGAAGTACCTCATCGCAAGCCTCAAAACCATCAAGCACGGACGAAAGTCATCTCCCAGGAACTCACTGGGTTGCCGTCTACTCCCCTCAAAACGATTGCGTGGAATATATTGATTCGTATGGATTACCCCCTTTGGAAGACGATATCATTGATTTTGTGAGAAGAAATGCCCAGACGACACGATTCGATAATGTAAAATTACAAGGCACAGATTCCATGGTGTGTGGACAATATTGTGTGTATTTTCTTCATCAACGCAGTCTCGGATATCCTTTAGAACATTTAGTGACTTATTTTGATCGTCACTCTTCTAGAAATGATGAGAAAGTAGATCGATGGTTTTGTAAACATTATGGCTTACCCTTGCCCATATATGGACTATGCTTTTTCAGTATACCCCTCTCCCCCCAAAAACTCAATAAGTTGTTTTCTCTTATTTATTAAAATCTCATTAATCCCACAGATCATATTCTAGAAAAGTCAGCTTTGGTGTAACTACGACATAAAAGTACACCTGTCCATAGACTTGCATGCACTGTCCTAACATTATTAATATGTTCTGTTTATAGCAGCTGTCCCTTATCCAAGAAACATGCTGGTTTCTTCTTTCAGACCTTTGACCTCAGATTCATTGTTATGATTCATGTTTGTTAGAGGACAATTCTATAGTACACTATTGTTCATGTCTAATTTCTTCTGTACAAGGGTACAATTGCCCTGCATGTACTTTCCTAACGCTATCATTATATTCTATTTATAACAGCTATATGGCATAGTTCAGAGAAAACAGACTAGTTTTCTAATTTTGAAACTTTGCTCTCAGATTCTTTGTTCTGATTCATATTTGGTACAGAACCAGTCTGTATTTATTTGGAACTAAAAGTTAGGTCAAATGGATCCTAGTTGATGTGTGTGTTAGAGCAAAAATGTTTTGAAAGAAAAAAAGCAGAATCCTCCAAAGATTTGAAGATGAATACATGAACGACGTAATACAGCGTTCCATTCTAAGGCAGAATCACGTCCATTGCAGGCTGTGTGGAAAGGATTTTAACATTGGTCACGGTGGTAAATTTTGTATGTGGAAAAACACTTGAAAACAAAGAAACATCAAATTAGCTCATCTTACTAACTCAAATACTAAGGTAACTTTCATTTTTTATAGCAGAACTCAGGTGCAGATATGAATATTATAAATGTAGAGGTGCTATTTATTGAGTTCTTAATACTACACTGACTACCTTTAGCAGTAGCAGACCACATTGGTCCTTTGTTCAAAAAATTTGTCCTGATTCCAAAATTGCAGAATACATGCATGTGCAAGAGCAAAATCATCTAATATTGTTTGGTGTTTAGCTGAACATACTTCACTTAAAATTGCAGAAGTCATGAAAATAAGGCTGTTTATTATTGCCACAGATGGAAGTAGTGATTATGACAACATACTATTGTACGTCATCTTTGACAGATACTTTAACAATGAAAAGGCATCATCATGTGTGTTTTTTCATTACCAGAATTAACAGTAGATTCCACAGGAGAACACATTTTTGATTTGCTTGATAATGCTTTGAAGAAACATGACATAAGTTGGCAGAACTGTATGGGATTTTCAGTTGATAATGCATCACTGATGACTGGAATTCATAAGGAGATGCATCTTATATTTTGAAAATGTCTCAATCAGTGTACATAATAATTTGTCCCTGTCAGTTGATATACCTTGCTGCAGGAAAGGCTGCTGATAAATTAGAAGTAGATATTGGTCATTTGCTAATTGACAATTACTGTTAGTTGAGCAAAAGTGGAACAGGAAACAAGCTCTAAAGTTGTTGCATGATGTTTGACCTTGAAGACTTAAAAATATAACGTGTAGAAAATTGTTTCCCTTTGGCAAATATATTAGCTGTTTACTTGACCTTTTGACAGTGTTACAGGGTTTCTTTCGAACTGACAGTGAGTCTGCAGAGAAACAGGAAACAAAAGTGAAGAAGAGTAGCGCTAAAGTAGATTCTGTCAGAACAGAAAAAGAGATGAGAGTATAGGTATAAATACTGACAATAAAGATGATAGATCATCAGAAAGGAAGAAATTTAAATTCTTAGAATTTGTATGAAAGAAGCCTATATCCATCCAGCATGAGGGCCTCCAGGCTTAGTCTAAAATTTTTAAAGACAAATGTTGGGACAGAAAACTCTGGGGACCAGAGTGGCAGAGTGGTCTAAAGCACTCACCACTGCAGATCACTGCCATCTCACCTCTGTATGTGTGGGTTCGAGTCCTGGGCTCGGCCAGTGTTGGTATGTGAGAAGGCTTGCTAGTAGCTTCTCGTGGGTCGGTGGTTCTTTCCGGGGTTTTCCCGGTTCTTCCTCCACCATTGACACTGGCCGCCATGTATAGCCTATGTTGTGCTGCAAAATGGCATTAAACCCTACAGTAACAATAACAGAAAACTCCAACTCATCATTAGTAAACTAAATCTGGTTCTTCAGAGGATAAGTTTATAACAAATGTAGTTAGTAAGAAGCATACTGGATCTTCTCATTCTTCTGAGGGCAAAACTAGGAAAGTGGATACTAAGATGTCACAGAAAGAAACAGAATCTGTTCACTATTTGGAAAAATCAAAGTGGGGGGATGGTTTTCAGAAAACTTCATAATCCAGTTACAGAGCTTGTTTATGAAGAGTGCCATTCCATTGTTTGATGCAGCAAATATTGTCTTCCAGAAAGAAGAACCATGCATTCATATTATGCACAAGATTCTGTCAAACCATTTGTCAGATTTGCTAATAAAGTTTATTAAGCCAAAAATCATTACATCAGTCAAGTTTTTAACTGATGTAGGCTTTTGTGACAGAGCAAACCGGAAAGATAATGGAGATCATGCTATTGATGCAGAAGCAAGAGAATTCATAGAAGATAATTCTACTCTTGCTGTGAAGGTGTTCTATGATAATGTTAGAGATTATTATGCTACTGCCTGCGATTACATGCTCCAGAAATTCCCATATGGAGATGAAGTGCTTTTAAATACTTCAGTTACTGATGTAAATGAGAGAGCAGCCAAAAAGCTTTAAAAGCATAAGATTCTTAGTCAAGAGATATCCCTTTTTGTTGCCACCTTTTTCTACCTTGGATCATCTGGAAGGAGAATTCCCGAAGTATCATGTTGGTATTCTACATGACAATGTATTTCATGCAGAGTTGATGTGCAATGGCACCTTATTTCCCAGCTAAAAGACGCAATCACTGGAAGATATAAATTTCCTCTTCTTTGTCAGGTTATGAAAGGAATATTGGTTCTTTACCATTCTAATGCTGACTGTGAGAGGTTGTTCAGTATTGTTAACAAAAATAAAACTGAATTAAGATCCAGGCTCAGTAACCCAGTGCTTAGTGCCCTACTGGTGTGCAAAACATTCATGGTCTCAGCTGGTACACAGTGTTTTGAATTGCAACATGACAGTCTGTTGCTTTCTAAAGCTGCAAGTGCTACATATGAAACCTTGAGGCAGTAAATGAGGTTAAAAGCCCAGAGTGATAAATAAATCATTTTGTACAATGTTCAATGAAATTTTATCATGTTATATGTGGATTACTCTTTTTCTGCTTGCATTACTCTTTTCATCCACTTGAATTATACTTTTGCCTTGCCAGGAGTTGGCATGTATGCATTCCCATTTGTCCTCTACTTCCATGGTGGAAATCATGACCAGTCTTGAGAAGATGCAGATTTTACAAAAGGAGATCTGCTCAGCTCTTTGGTGGTGTAGATTGGTTGCAGGTCAAATTCTCTGGGTTTCTACTCCATTCATTTTCTGTTTCAAAATGACATCTGAAGTCTCCGACTAGTTATAGACTTAGCTGATTTGATAAATATGTAGCTGCCAGAGTTCAGAATGGATACAGCAAAGTTGTTTAGGCTTTCTGTGAAGAAGGACAGGTTTTCAGTTAATCTTGATTTGGCCAACACCTACCTATTTACCTCCATCCATCTAGCTGTCTACCAGTTTCACACACTCCCAGTTGGACTCGGTCTCAGCCCATGGGCCTTCACAAAAACCATCAATTGCACAGTTACCCTCTTCAGCTAGATCTCATCAACAGTGACAGCAGAGTGTTTGGATGACACCCTTCAAAAACATGCTGTAAATTTGATTCTAATTCAGGTTGTGAACAGCCCTGCTTTCTTGTCTCAGCTGGGTTTTCTTCTGAACAGGGAGAAGTCTGATAACACTCTTCCAAGCATAAATGTTCATTGTAGTATTTTACTCGACCCCATTCACCTCACTTACATGTTGATTGCTTGGATTGTTGAGTTCTCGGCATCAGTTTCTGACATGATGTGGATTTCTGTGACAGAGTTACTGGTATCGCAGCTCAGATTACTCGGTGCAACTACAGACTTGCTCCACCTTGGCTGCATCATCATGTGCATAGTGCAGATGTCTGATTTTGCTCAGTGGTACCCCCTTTCTGGTCATCCAGGTCATTGGAATTTGATATTGACTGAGGTAAAACAGTTATTGTGTGTCAGTGCCAAAGCAGAGAATGGTTCACAGGGGGAATACGTCTGGAAAACCCCAACTTAAGATTATGGCCTGTACACTTTCTGTGGTGTTGCTTTCAGCACAAGATCACAGTCCAGACCAAACACACTTCTGGCAGGCTCATTGTCTTGCTGATTCATTATCCAGGAGGGGCCAGACTTGAATGGTCAAGTGGATTTGCACATTATTTGGTCATTTGATGATAGATCTCTTTTTTGCAGTGAGGTAGAACTACATGCATCCCACCTTCATTTCTCCAGTCTCAAACCCAAAGGCCAGAACAGTGGACACTTGATCAGTCAGCTACTGTTCAGATCCTGATACTTCCAAATGTGGGGTCAGATAGGGTCGTTATCCCTAAAAGATTGGACAAAACATGGATCATTGATATACTTGATTGAGTGATGCAACTTCTCAGGAAAACACTATGATGTCCAAAGTATTCAAGCAAGCCATGTCACATGTTTTCTAACATTGTCCTAACAGGCTTCTCCTTCACACCCATCTCTTGTCATGGAAACCCGGTACAGAAAGGAGTTCAACTCTTCAGTTTTGGAGATTGTCACATGAGCTAGTAGGCACTCCACTTAGAAGGTGTTTGAAGGGATGAGGTATAATTTTATCAGTTGGTTGCAAGAACAAAGCAGTTGTTACGATGCAAACCTCAGTTCCTCAGGTAGCTAAATTCTTTCTCTTGTTCTTTGTGGAGAAGAATTTGCTACTTTATGATCAAGGATTGCCACTCCATGATTATGTTTGGACTTGTTGATAAGAATTGGCTCAGGTCATTTACCCTGTTCCCCAGATGAATCCTTTCCAGGGTTCCAACTCAGATATCTCTTGAGTCTTTGTCTAGAATATTCACTGAAGTTACTATCATATAAGACATGAATTTTGCTAGCCCTAGCTTCAACATGCAGGATGAGTGAATTGCATGCCGTGTGTGAACCCAAACTATCTCCATTACATTCAGATGGTTCATTCATCCTCATGATGTAACCATGCTTTGTAGTTAAGATGAGGTTGCTGCCAGTGTGTAATAAAAAAGTGATGATTTGCTCATCTTCTGCAATTGATCCTTCAAAAGAGGTAGCTTTGCATGCCCTGTATGTAGACCCAGACTATCTCCATTACATTCAGACAGTTCAGTCATCCTAGTGTAACTTATGTAATTGACCCTTCAAAAGAGACAACTCTGCAGGATCCAATTTCTGCTTTTGAATGCTACTTGAAACATGCAACACATTTTATGGGCCCAGCAGTGACTTTTTCTTCTGGTCAACATGGAAGGCACAACTTCTCAAGCCTTGGCATCATGGCTTAAGTGGATGATCTGATCAATATATTCCAACATTTCTCAGAATCATACACCGCACGAAAGTTTCTGCCGATGAGATTTGAGCCATCTCTGTGAGCTTCACTTTCATTTGCAATAGTTTGATTTGGAATATCATTTAGGCTGTTGATCAAGCATTGTAACTAAATCTGGTGGGGACAATAAATCGCTTTTTCAAATTATGCTGTTTTCTTTTCTGTATAAATGACCTTTATTTTTGATAAAACCAATCTCTGGAAAACTATTAAAAACATTACTCATCAAAAACTATTAAAAACATTACTCCAGAAAGTTACAAATCAATCCACATGAGCCACATGTTTAATGAGCTACTGTTTAGTTTGCATCTTATCATCTGTTTGCTGCATCGGTGACTATATTATCAGGAAAACCCCTGCAGCACGAAATTACTGTCTGAACTAGTTGCCATTTTTGTTCTGGAATACATGAAAAAATTTTATGCATCTTAATTATTGTGCTGAATAGACTTGTTCTAATTAGAGATACTATCTCTTCCATTGGTCATTATATTGAAAGTATTTAGATTTAAATTTGTACAATTTCTTCCCAAACTTGTATATGGTTCTCAGTAAAAAAAGATAATGGAGATAGTAGCTCATCCAGAGTGTACTTTAGCTGCCTAAACTGCCAGATTTAAAAAATGCAAATTAGACAGTAGCCTGTTGATTTATGACAGGTTTGTATAGCAATCTGTTGCAGTCCTGTATAGCAGTATATTGCATTGTGAAAATACTAGTTACTATAATGTCAAGTTTTCTTTAAGCATTTACATGCTTAGAACACATAATACTCAAGGGCAGGTTGTTGAACAGTACTTTTTGACCACTGAGCAGTTGCTACATCTTGTAAATGAATGAATGCATTAGTTAAATTGATGGATAGTCCTAATCTGAATTAATATCACTAATTATGAGATTTGAAAGGACAAGTGTGTATACATATATATATATATATATATATATATATATATAAACATCTTCTTTCACAGAAAAGTGTTCGGTATCTTAAGAAAGGTATTGAATATATTGAAGTTTTTGCTTCATTTTTATGTTGTGTCTGATAATACTGATGTTTGCTTCATTAGCTCAATTTGGATGGAGTTATGGCTCCTGGGAATTAATTATATCTTCACATGGAATGTTGTTTGTAAACAGAATAGTTTCAAGAACCATTCACAATATTCTGATGCACTTAGGTAAAAACATTGTTTTTATTAATTTACTCTCATTTTAAAGAGTTTATGATCCCTTAATTATTCATCTTCCTGACTTTATATTCAAAATGGGAGCATGACTTCAGATTGAGCATAACTCTAAGGAATATTGGACTTCAGTCAGAGTTATTGTGTGCTTTGCAATGTACCCATCACTCATAATTCTACTTTCTAAGTTGTAAATTTTATAAAATTTTAGGAAACTGGAGTTGTCACCTGTGTATTGAAGAGTTCCATGGTGGCAAGAAACCTCCAGGCATGCAGTAGAAGTCAGAAAAGATGGGGAACAATGGATTCACCTAATTGTCACCAAACTAGTGTTGCCATTTCTAATCAAAGACAAGAATGTAACACATGGACTGTATAAATAGGTCATGAACATTTTCCCCATTTTCTACAAAATGTCTGAAAATGTGCCATAAGCGAAATGGCAGGCTGTGGGGAAATGGTGATGCAACTTGCGACTGACATCATGTTCTTCTAATCATAATTCATATCTAGCTGCATACAGAGAACAGAACAAAAACCTAAATAATACCTTTACTGGCACAGTGGAATATTTGTATAATTAATTATCCTAAGCATTTTTATTCATTTGTGAGGTTTTTTTTATGTGCATCGGTAAAGTGCAAACTGAACTTTGCTTTCTCCATCAGTCAAAGAAGTCAGTCTGGTTTGTCATGGGCATTAACTCTGTCCATGCTGGTCTGCCACAGATTACTAATAACTACCAAGTATCTCATATTCATTGTCACATAGTTTACACTGTTTCTACTAATGACAGTTTATAATTCTTGAATACTTGAAAACCAAAATAAAATAAATGTAGCCAAAACTTTAAGTTTTCTGCACTTGTCAGATAAGGTTCCACACAGTTCCAACATACTAAATCTTTTCAAGTGATTCTTTCATCCCTTTCATCCTTTCATTTGTAGGAATGGAAAAATCTCATTCTTCATTTGATTTTATATTTCATTTAGAAATCAAAAGTTGCTGGCTGGCAGAGGTGGTGCATTGTATTGTATATGACAGGGACAACATTAAACTGTGTCCATATTTTAAGTTATTACTCCACTGAATACATTATTTTGCATACTGAATACTTAGATATGCCTAATATGGCCAGATTTTAATGAATTGATGCATGTTTTTGTGCCTGTTGGTGAATCGTTTTAAATTTCTTTGTTAGTTTTTAGCCATATTGATTGAAGATCAGAAGAGCTTATGGTTCATGCCCATCATCTGATTGTTAGCACTGGTTATCCTACTTCTCCAATACTACATGGAGGAAGGTTATGAATCAATGCACATGGTTTCATTCTGTAGTCAAGTGATGTAGACATTCTGTATGGATGCAGTTATGGCCATCTTAAAAATGTTGTTACCACTGCTCCTTCTGAATAGATGATCACATCAGCATGGGTTGTTTCATTTAAAGAAAAAAAAACTGCATTGGATATGTAGATGTTTCTAAACAAGGATGGTGCCAATCTGATGTCCAACATGGCTACCATGGCCTCCAGACTGAGATTCAATCCTCATGGGAATGTCTCAGGGGGTAAGGACTACCCTAGAGGCAAATGTCAGTTACGTATATGCATTTGTCTTTCCATGCTGAACAAGTATGTACATGGTTGTGGGGTGGGAATCTTGATAACCTTAAAGCTCTGTCCCATGGTCTGAAACCCTTGGGGATTAAGGATGGACCCCAGGACCAATGTCAGTTGCTTGTATAAATATGTCTTTTCATGCCTGGTAAATATATATGGTTGGAATGACAATAGTTTCCTTGTTATGTTCCAGGGACTGAATCCCAGAGCTAGGGATGGACCCAGGAGTCAGTCAGTTGTGTGTATAAATTTGTTTTTTTCACATCCAGCAAGTGTCAGTATGGTTGTTGGTTGGGGATCTTAGTAGTTTCTATGTTGTAACTCAAAGGCTAAGTTCTTGGCAGGTAGGATAATACCCCAGAACATCATCTTGGAGTTGTAATCTAAGAGAGAATGCAGCTTCATGATCTTGTGTCATTTATTTACCTTGTAATCTATGACAATTCATTGGTTTGCCAGCACCTTCCTTCTGCCATGTACTAGTAACATCCCATGTTTTAGGCAAACGTGTTTACTAATTGTACCATTTAGATTCATTGACATGTCCATTAACGTTAGTTTAAATTAATTCAGTTGATACAGACATGCCCATTTGTATGAAGTAGCTTTGCCCAGACACCTACATTTATGATTTCAAAGAAAACTACTTTGAGGTAAAAGTGATGCTGTAAACAACTAAAATTAGGAAACTGGCATGAAAGTACTTTGGTTTATATAGATCATCATTACAAAATTACATTCGCTATCTAAGCAGATTGTCACGGAATCAAATTGACATGTCAGTAATGTCACCATCAAGTTCTGGGCACTGATGAGGATATGCCTGATATATTATGCTTTTATAAATGCCAAATGCTTATTCAAATTGCATTAGGGTTAAAGAAGTGTAAAGATGCCTCAGCATATGCAAATGTGGTTCTGATGTACAATTCTGATATTTGCTGAAATAAACCTGTGATCATATTTCCTCTGGTATTGAGTAAGAAATCATTAACCTCGGTGGTGGTGTTACTTATACCAAAGGCCAGGAAAGCAAAGAAACCTGCACTGAAATAGAAATTTAATAGATCCAGACTGGTTTTTGGCAGACACAGGTTACAAATCTCAGTGCTGGCCCTGGATGATACCTCTATTGTAATTTTTTATTCACTGTCATTGTAATCATGGCATTATTTTTATGACATTTATAATAAATACTTCAACAGCATACTGTGATTAGTAGGCCCATTTTGTAACAAATGCTGCTTGAGTTGATGTGAAAAGTTGTTTACTATGACATTGTATTCTATCCATGGATATGTGCATTTGGGGATCCAACTTGTCTACAGAAAAGGTAATTTTGACCAGATCTTTTTTCTTAATCTGGATTGTTCTTCTATTTAAAATATTATGTTCCTCAGACATGCAGACTTTATATCAACCAAAATTGTTTATCCATACTTCTGTTTTTTTAAAATGTTTTTGAACCTCCAGAAGAGCTATATCAATAGGCTTCTTCTGTATATGTATGTGGAAATGCATAACAGTAAGTTTCCATACAGTTATGTATTTATGTATTCAGGAGACACAAACACGTAAATAACTCATCCAGTAACACATCTAAGTACAGTCATAATAGATGTTCTTTGTGTTTTATTAAATTAGTATGGGCATAATGAATATTCTGACACAAGACTGAACTTAAAGGTTCCAGTTCATTTTCATGATCTTTCACAGTTATTTGTTGTCTTAAATAATCAGTTTTTTAGATACTTACTCCAAAGCTTTCTTTGAAGTTTCTGTATACCTTTCCAGTGAAGCAAGGTTCAAATTCTTAATTTATTCCAGTGGTAGTTATAAGGGTTTTGCATTTCCACATTACATTTCTTTCACAACAAGAAACATAATTAACATATTGTTTAGTGTAACTCTGTTATGCAGTCTGTAATTATACTCTTGTTTACAGTATGTACAGTTGATAAATCTTCTGCTTAAAAACATTTTTAAGGGTACAGTTATAGAGTGCAGATATTTTTCAATTATCCTTGCATTTATGTGTAATTATTTCTAAATTATCTGACTGCTAATTTCATTACCAATCCTTGATGTTGCTTTCTTTTCATGAAGTACTCTGAAAATTCTTTTATTATTTGGTTAAAAAGTAGAATCAGTAGTTTTGGATGCAGAAATCTTGATTATGCCATCTTCTCATGAAGTACTCTGGAAATACTTTAATTTTTTGTTGAGTCAGGTTAAAGTGGAGTTGACAATTTTGAAAAGAGTGAGAAGAAATGTTGAACATATGTTTATCACAGTAAGGAAGAAAACTTTGTGAAAACGTTTGTGTGGAATTATCTGTGTGACATCTTATAGATGCATAATATGCAAGTGTTTGTGTTTTTTTCATATAGCTCTGTATCATGTAAGATCATGAGTATTAAGTTGTTCTCATTCCTTGAAAATAAATCTTTGTCTGGTACAAAATATTGGAGCAGTAAAATTGCAGGAGAATTACTGCATATTTTGCCTCTTTATATTGCCATACAAAAATATTTAATAATCTGAACATTATTATGTCAGGTTCATTACTAAAATGTCATCAGGTTTTTATATAATTTATGTATTTTTTCTGTGTGACATTGAAAATGTTTTCTTTGAAATTGTCCACATAAATGTGAAGTACTTGTATATGAGATATGGAATAAAGTCCTGTATAAATGACGGCGTTGAATTTATTCAGTCGTATACGTTTGTATTTTCAGTTCTGTGACTAGAAGACACAAATCCTAGAACAGGGAGTCTTTAAACTGTGTGAGTGGGTGACTACATAACCCTTTCAATACCCAGATATTTGCAAAAGCAAACCAGGTTTTCTTAACCAGTATATTTATACTGTTCAGCTCATTATCATCACTGTTATTTATAATTCCTGTCTGTGATATCATGGACCAAGCCAAACCCAGAAGATAGTGACCTAAGTTACTTTTAAGCTCACTTGTCCCAAAAGTGTCTCTTAGGCTTGACTCTGAACCTGTTGTGCGTCATACATCAATCAAAACACTATTTTTTTAAACAGGTTTTATGTAAAATTTGTACTTAAGCTTGGTTCATCAAGTTCGCAAAATAATTTTAATAATGAACAACATCATCTCATATTGATGTGATGATTGGCTTCTGAATGGACCAGTTTATTAACCCAACAGGCAGTAATGCCTAACAGATTTCAGCAAAGGTAAATAAGCTTGTATCATCATTATCTAGCAGGTAATCATTGAGTAATCAGGTGTATATATTGCATGCATTCATAAACATATTTCATCAGAATTGACAAGTGTACCAGGGGAAGGTGCATAATTAGTGGCTTAATGGTTTCGAACTTTTCGGGGGCTTGGTTAAGGTTAGGGTCACTGTGTTAATTTTTGGTTTACCTGCTTGAAGACCATATGAATTTAAGGCATGGCCATGTTCTTGTGCACTATATCTGAGATGTAATTTCCATAGAATCCATATGAAAACCCTATTTTCAAATTCTTGTCCAGAATGGCTGCACCAGTTTCAATCAGATGTGGTAGGGGTGTTAGCTTAGGACATTTTGTATTGAAATTGTGTCCAGGGTGACTCCACTAGCAACAGTGTAGTTTCCATAGCAGCTATATGGAACCTTCTTTCAACTAATTCAGAACAGCCAAGCCAATTTTTTCAGTGATGGTGGCAGCAGTGACAACGTTAAAGTTGTATGTTAAAGTTTGTGGTAAAGCTTTTGAAAATCAGAAACAGGGATATACATGATTGCAAGTGTTGAAAGTAGATGCCATGCTCTGTAGAACCCTTGAAATGTAATTTTATTAATAAATGTGAATGTATTATTTATTAAAAATAAGTTTTATATTCAAATTACAGTATCATTTACTTAATAAAAAGTGCTTATAGGCATTTATTGTTACTCTATACCAACCTTTTTAATCCAACTATATGATAAAATATTTTTCGAATATTTCTAACACTTGCACCTCTTTATTCCTTGCAAAGTAGTGATTGTGCGCAAATTTCATCCTCCTTCCTTTACATCCTACTGTTTTCCCGGATTGTTGATGAGTGGTTTTTAGTTGCTACATATGGTTAAGTTGGAGAATATGTACACTGTGTCAGATAGTAATCAAACAGTGGGTGTTAGATAGTAATCAAAAGTGGTTATTGAATTGTAATCAAAAAGTGGCCATTGAATGGTACTCAAAAAGAGGGTGTTAGATAATAATAAAAAATGGGTGTATGATGGTAGTCAAAAAGTGTTGGATCATAATAACAAATGGCACAGTACTGTAAAAGTGGAAGTGGATGTTGGATAATAAAAATGGTGCATTGGATAGTACTCAAAAAGAGAGTATTAGATAGTAATAAAAAGTGGGTGTTGGTTAGTAGTAAACAAAGTGGGTGTTAAATAGTAATTGTAAATTGATTGTTGGGATTGTGATAAAAAGTGTTGGATAGTATTCCAAAATGGTTCTGGAAATTAATGACAAAGTGGATATTGGATAGTAATCAGAAATAGGGTACCGTAATGACTAAGTCTTCGAACAAGAAAAAAAAAAATTTGTGTCCCAAGATTTATATACATTTGAAAAAATTATAGCATTTTCGATGTCCCAACGCTTATAGACCTGAAAATAAAAGTCGAGACATAATTGGCAAGATCGCCATACTGCGCCAGTGACCACCTCTTGTTCGTTTACTACGTCAGTTAATTGTTACAAACTAATATGATTGTTTTAATGTTGTTATTTTGCATGTGTATATTTTCCGATGTTACCAACATGAAAATGGTAAATAAAACTTCAATAATTCATGGGGCACTTAGAGTTTACCGGGCGACTGGTTTATATATAGTGTAGTCCTATCATGTAAGACATCGACCGTGATATTTACGTTTTGGGGTCAAAGTATTACTGCCGATTTAACGGCGCTGTGTAACGTGTTGCGATGTTGGTTAACATCGGAACGATGTCAAATTTTCATGTATATCTCGCACACTTGGCAGTCCATGTTGACGTTTTCATACAAAATAAAGTCTTAATGTTTTATTCAGACTTTACTTACTCTGATGTCTTTTTTTTTTTTATAAATTGAAATTCTCACAAGCAAGTAGACACGTTTTCAAGTTCCCTTGGCCTACATTTCGGTAGACTAGAATGCAATGGAAGCTGGGAATACCGAAATCGGTTAAAAGATAATAAGAATCTTGAAGGAAATGAAGCTATGTAAACACTCTTTTAATTTAATTTATTTTTATTCGTTTCGTTAAAGAAACAAACTTCAACTTAATCGGATTTTGGCTTTCCCGGGAAATTATGGGTTGACCAGTGCAGTGAATTTTATAATAAAGTTTGTAAAAAAAACAAAAAACAGTTGCTTGAAAACAATGTTAAATGTGTTACATTTATAATGAAGACAAAGCTCTTTGTATTGAAAACTTAAACATTACAAAATATATTGTGGATGTACATAACAGCAGACAGCACTTAATAAATATTTGAACATTTTACTAGATATGTTAGAGAAATATAATAATACAAAATATGAGTATTAAAATGGCTCGTATACAGGTTATTGAAAAGGAAAATGAATTCTTTTTACATGAATCTATATGGTAATTCTGTTTTTCAAAGAGGAAAGCTAAAATACAAAGTGATTTATATGATAAGAATTGCACGTTCAAAAAATCAACGTTTTTAAAAGGAAATCTTGCCTACTGGAGCGAACAACTGTTTATTAACATATATCAGTCACACATACCATGTTGTGCATGAAATTAATATTTAAATGATGGAAACAATTAAATTAGATTTTAATGAACAAGAAGTACAAAAAAGCAAAACAACTGAATTTAGAATTTAAAAAATAATAAATCCCGATCATAAAAAGGAACCAGCGTTTGTTGCATAGAATAGCTATGGAACAGAATTTTATTCATGGGTACCCATTGAAGATACTTAAAATATTTAAACAACCTTGTTGTAACCTACAATAGCATTTAGTAATCTTAATTTATTTTCATATTATTTAGATTTCTGTAACACGAAAATATGATAAAATGTCTTACCGTTTTTCATTTTTAGTTTTGTTTTTTTTTCTTGTTCCTTAAATTGTCTCTTTCTTTGGTCTTGTCTGACTAATAAAAATATGTGTAGAAGGTTTGCAACGCTGTAAGAACCTATATCATTGTAGCCTTTGAAACATTCATTATCATCACATGTAATATATTGATGAAGTAAATTTCTTTGAAAAATATATGGAAAGAAATTTTATGTTTTACAAAAGTCCGTTAGGGGCAAAATCCATTATTGGTCTTATTTTTAACAATCTTTCAAATAAGAAATCTCTATTTTCCAAATTTTTCAAACCATAAAATAATAAGCTTGATATATATTATTATAATTTGCTAGTTCATCTCTTTGCAACTCTTTTAATAAGAAATTTTCCAAAGTCGATATACAAAGAGATGAGCAGGCTAACTTTTTTAATATTTCTCTAGTATGTATACAATTTCAGAAGAAATCTTTGTAAAATGCTCTTGAAAATCATCATTCATACCTCTCTGAAACGTGAATATAATATTAATGAAGATATACATGTGCTCTTAAACGTGCCAGTTTTAAACGTATCATTTATAAGCCATATAAAACATAAAAAGCGCACTTAAGACCCTCTCAAAAAAAAAGAACACCGATCATTTTAGAGTTGGTTTAGAGGTTCTTTTTTTGTATATACTTATGAGCAAATTGTGTTTCTGTAAGATTTGGGATTTTAAGCAGTCTCACATTTTAGGTTTTGCGAGGCTTTCAGTGTAGAAAGGAGGAGATCCGAAAAGATGATGAAATCTGCTTTGGTTTTTGTGGGGAGGGGGGTCTTTTAGATGTTTCAGTGTAGTTCAAAGTTTTTAGTACGGCTGTAATTCCTGCTGTGAAATGGAGGCTTCGTCCGGTAACCGACTCTACATGGTACCATTGCAAAGGCATCTCAAACCTCGTCATTTTATAGTGGTGTATAGCCATGATAGAAGGCTGTTTTCAATGAATTTACACTGAAGAAGGTGAGCATTTGTTGAGGATGTTTTGAACTGGCAAAAATCAAACACTAGTTTTTGGGTGGTGGGGGACCAAGGCTGTGGTTTTAGAAAATAGAATTTTGCAGTATATCCAACATTAATTTTTGTTGTTTCTCTGTGTACATGAATTAGCATGCCAAGAGGTGAAATGAAATTTGATTTCTTAGTGTACAAGGTTGGGTATTTGATCCCAAAGACTACATTATATTCTGGATTAGATTACTCATGAGCCAAATTTGTTCGTCTGAGATAAAGTGATGGTTCGTTTGCCTCAACACAGAGGCTTCTAAAGGGGAACTTCTAAATGCACTCAAAGTCGGAGTCTCTAACAGCATATTGGATGAAGCATCTGCAAGTTTAGGTCTTACTTAAAATCTGTACAACCAGAGCAAGACCTTCCGATCTGCTCCCTAATCTGCGTTTGCCATGACCCGTATTAAATCCATTGCTTTTTTATTTTGTTTTTAAAAAATGTCCCTCGTGTATCTAATATGTCGAAGGAAAAGTAGTAAAGGAAAATAGGACTTCTAGATTTAATGACCTTTAACCCTCCCACCAACCCATTCCTCAGAAAACATTTGTAATCAACCTGTATCTTAACTTGAAACAGGTTAGAAAATATATTTATCAGGAGAAGACCCTCTCCACTCCAAAACGATCATATTTATATTAACCAGGCTTTCTAGAATTTAGACCCCTTCTATTTGTCAGAGAAAAACACCCTCCCCTATTTTATACATGTTTTCTGTCTAAACAGACTGCAGTGTTGCAATCGATAAATGTACATTGTTCTCTGCCTGTGAGACTGCAGTGTTGCGATCGATAAATTCCTAGACTATGGATGATGCAATATTGTGCAACAAGAATCTTCTGGGAAGATGATGCAATATTGTGCAATAAGAATCTTCTGGAAAGATGATGCAATATTGTGCAATATTACAACTGAGCAATAAGAATCGGCGCTGACTATATAAGGCAGACAAATGTTCAGTCTGCAGAGATGTGCTTTGCTGGCAGGATCAAAAGGTAGGTGAAATTTTTTTACTTAATAGTAGTATTACACTCCAAGGCAAATAGGTCTGGCTTAAGACTCTCGTATTATTATATATCAAGGAGAAAATTTTATTTGCCGTATTTTCTGTCATAGCTGTTTTCATATCTGCTTACCCTCATCGGTAAAATATCTGCTAACATACTGTCAATAATGCGGAACTCGCGTATTAAATCATCCATATCATATTTTACACCTCGCAAATAAGATCGTATCTGATCAAGTAATTTTTTATAAGTAAAACTAGCTATCTTGCAAGCATTTTTTTTTTTTTCGTCTCAAGCCTGGGTTCGATCTTCTTACATGCCGTTGAAAGAGAGACACCGATACCAGATATAATTAATAAAAAAAGGATTTAATGATACCCCACTTGATATTATGCCAGAGGTGGTCATTAACAATGGCAAATATGATATTACTCGAAGCATTCTATTGTAATACCTATAACATTGTTTAATACACCAAAGGTTTTATGACAATATCTGTAATATTGTATTAGTGCGTCAATATCTTGTTTTGGAATATCTTCTGAAATATGATTGAAATCAATGATTTGTTTTTTCATTATATAATTTTTATACAATATTAAAAACTCTAGCACCAACAATCGAATCGAGAAACTCGCGGAATTTATTATTTTTAGGATCAGCTAAAAACTCTCTGTATTTGTCATAAACATGTGATGAAGTATCATTATATCGTTTATCTGTTAGTACCTCATTTTTCTTTAACCAAGTATATGAATCAAAAGTATCTCCTACTTCACGTTCATACAAATCTGTTTTATTCACCAAATTACTGTAATTGATTTCTGTTTCATCAATATACCCTAATACTAAACTCAACTGATCTAACGTGAAATTTTTGAGAACAAGTTGTTGTCTGATAATTGCATATGCGACCACGAAATTTGCTAGCATTAATTTTTGGAGTATGTATATGTTAAGTTGGATAAGACTAACAGCATCAGCTACTTTAACCAATAAACTTGCATATGATGGTCTTATGAACATTTTCTCAACTTCATTGTAATAATTTCGTAATGACAATTGTCTAGAACGTTGGAGTGATGGAAGTGGAATGTTGTACTCATAACTTATGTCGTAATAAGAATCAATTTTTTTTTTCCAACTGTGTTTGTAGGACTTTTTCAAAAAACTTCTTTGCTCATCATCGCTGAGATAACTAATTTCATTGTCAAAATCATTGATTATTGCTATAGATTTATTAACAATAATCGGATCAAATTCTGGGTCTTTTTTACGTATCATTGGTAGAATTGCGTTCGAGTACGCTTTAATAATTAACTCAGCATCTGGTGTTATGGTAACAATTTTAACTAGGGTTCCTTGTCGTGGTAGTACATACCGAGATACTTAAATATACCTCGTTTTAAAAAACTATTACATAAATCTCTGCTTCTTTTTACTCTCATTATTTTAGATTCCGCTAGATTGTCAAGACGGTTATGATTTTCGTTTATTCGTCTTTCCTCCAGTGTTCTTCCACCATGTGCTCGTGTTTTTATTAAGTCTGATTTTATTATCAAATCTATATTTTTAAAGTCAAGCTCGAGTAATATTTTTTTTAAAATATAATTTCAACTTGTTTTTGTTTAATATCAAAGTTTTCTATAGCTTTCAACAGTTGTGGTCCTCTCATATACATAAGAAGAATAAAAAAAATTTCTTCGTCTGACAATAGAGAATTTATCATTGTAATTGTAAAAATTTTCCTGGTATTTATTATACGTGCTGATAGTGATTGGTCCCCAACATCTATTTTAGGGTTAAAAATATTATCATAAAATTCTCTTGCAACGGTTATAATTGGTGGTTCTGACATTATTTTATAGCAATAGATTAAATTTGATCACAATGATCATATCTGATCATCGAGTGTATATATTTGAAATGCTATCAGTCCTGACAACGGACGTTCAGCAGCAAAAACATGAACTCGAAAATACAAGTACTTGTTAACAGTATTTTCTGTCGGAATCGTAAAATATTGTGTTGTTGAAATGTAAGTGTTTGTTGTACTATATAATGTTGTCCACTCGATATCATCATTTGATCCTTCCAATCGCCAATTATAAATTTGGCCAACACCAGGATTTAATCGACCTCGCAAATGAAATTGCCAAATAGCAACTGCAGTGGGACATTTAATTTTGATCCAAAAATTTTCAACTTCTCCGTTTTTCGTCCATTCGTGTCTATCAGAGAAAGCGTAATAAGGATAATTTTCAGGATAATATGATAATGCGCTTACCTGAAACCCAACTCGATTGTCAGTTGCCTTAAAAAGTGTTGGAATATATCCAACATTGTTTTTAGTTCGTTTTATACCACTAGACAGACTGTCAACATACGCTTTATTTGTTAGATCATTAGGGCTAACAGGAACATTTGTCGTAGTTATTTTTTTGTCTCTCATGTTTATATTACCTGACATTGGTCCACCAGATTTTTTAAAGTATGGGGCAAGTTCTTCTTTTAACTGGCCATAACAAATAGCATCTGAGTCGGACGTTGGCGAGGTTGTCGGTAATCCAGTTATTTTTTAATTTGACATAGACAGATCTCCTGTCATTGTGTCACCGGCTTTGTTAAGTTTACTGTCGTCAACTGATTTTAGCTGTGCATAACTTACCGCTTGCGTTAAATCTGCTGGCGGATATGAAGTTTATAAACCTAACACTCGTCGACCTGACATATTAATATTACCCGTAAGTGTCCCACCAGTTTTATCAAACTTATTATTATCCACATACTTTAACTGTAAATAACTTGCCGCTTGGGTTTGATTTAAGTTTGCTGGTGGGTATCCAGTCTCCATGCCTACAACCTTTTTTCCCGACATATCTAAATTACCGCTTAAACTTCCGCCCGCCTTGTCTAACTTGTTGTCGTCAACTGATTTAAGTTGTGCATAACTAGCAGCTTGTGTAAGGTCAACTCTTGGTGGTGGATACGCCGTTTCTAAACCAAGCACTCGCTGATTTGACATAGACAGGTTTCCTGTCACCGTATCACCAATTTTTTTCAGGTAACCAGATAAATCAATATCGCCGCTTGTAGTTATAATCTCAGGCGAATCTCCTACTTTTGTTCCAAATTTTGTGTAGTAGCTCATTATTTATTATTGTCTAACAATTTTTATAATATGTCGATATTACATTTTAATACAGACAGACATCTGAAACATGTACACAACAACGAACTTCCAGATTGTTATTATCTTATTGTTGGCCGCACAGGATCAGGTAAAACAAATTTGCTTATGAACTTGCTGCTGGGCGATAATTTTAACTATGATCGAGTTTATATTTATACCATTAATCCACAACAAGACAAATACGAATTACTTAGCGAATACAATAACAAACTTCGTGATGATCTTGAGGCTGGTGAAGATTTTTTTTTATTATCAAGCAACCAGAAGAAATTATTCCAGTGAGTGAAATTGACTCTGACGAGCATAAGATAGTTGTTTTTGATGATATTCCGCTAAACAATACGGAGATGAATAAAATAAGATCCTATTTTTCACTGTCGCGTAATAAAAAATGTAATTCTGTTTATTTAGTCCAAGGTTTTTATAACGTTGACAGATTTATTCGGCGAAATACTGGTTGTTTTATATTATTTCCAGGACTGGAAAACGTGGATTTCAGGAATATTGCAAACGAGCAATGTGGCCACGTAACAAAAGATAAATTTATCGAACTATATCACAAGGCAACGGCAGATAAGTATAACTTTTTCTTGTTTGATAAGCTTACACTAGATCCTAAAAAAATGTTTCGCTGTTGCATTAAAAATTGTCTACAGTAGTTTAATATAAAATGGATAAACGAGCAAAGTACAGAAAACACATAGAAGATTTAAAAAAACTTGCTCAGTCTCAGGCAGAATTTAAGCAGCGAGTACAGCAAGCCCGACGTGGGCAAGTAGCTGCCGCAGAAACAGCAACTACAGCTCTCAAACCAGTTACTGAGGTGTTATTTGGAAAACAACCCGAAACTAGGCCGCTATCAGATGAAGAAGTTAAACAACTACAGGAAAAAGGTTTAGTCGGGCTTATTAAAGAACAACAAGAAGCTGCTGCTGCAAAAATTATTAGAAGATCTGATGAAGACAGACTAAAGTTAGCTAGAAACCTTGTTAAACATATTGCTGATCCTGCTGCTAGACAAGCTGAACTAAGACGGCTGTTAAGTAATCCACTTGCACTTGAACAAAGATTAGCAGAAGTAACACTAGTTGAGCCGATTGAAAGAAAGTTGAGCGATATAGGAGAAAAAAAGTGAAGCCGATATATTGATGAGGGAGAGGGAGAAAGAAGAAAGAGCTAAACTAGAAGCTTTTAGAAAAGAACATGGATTAGATATCCGATATAGAGAAGAATTTCAGGAAAGTCTAAAAAATATAAACAGTCGAATAAGAGATTATGAGTATGAATCTTTTAACAAAGAACATAATTTTAAAAATGTAAGGATACGTGATATTCAAAAACCAGATTATAATACCGAAGAAAATATTAAAAAGTTAACGGAAATTGCAGAAAAAAGTAAGAAACATCTCGATGATGTAGTACCAGAAAAAGAAGTGACCTACAGAGAAAGTATTAGGTTATACCGGCACTGGATTATCGCAGATCTTTATATCAAAGCTAACCGTAATATAAAAAAAACCCATATATTTTAGTGGACGTAATAGTAGTGGTTTGAGTACTGAAGCAAAAGAACTAGATCTCATACGTATGAGAGCAGATAAGGTTGTCCCAGACGACATAAAAGATCCTATTGCTAGACAGACTGAGTTAAGTCGGCTGATTGATAACAAAGATGAACTTACTAGAAGAGAATCAGATTTAGATGTGATAAGAATGCAGGTTGAGAGAAAACAAGAACAAGAAAAACAAGATAGATTAATTTCATTAATAAGTAAAAAAGGAAAATTAGAAAAAGAAATAGCAGAAAAAATACAATTATTAGAATATTATACTTTTATGGAAGATAATGATATTGAAAATGTTGATAGTATTGATCAATGGACACAAAGTGAATACGATAATCTCATTGAAAAATTAAATAATATTAGAGAAGATAACCAAGGAGCTTACCAAAAATTTTCTGAAGCTACCACAGAAAAAGATCTTGATAAATTTTATAAGAAAAGCTAGAGATGGCGTTATTGCCAGTGTTTTTATAGATGCTGCCATTGATTTTCGAAATAAAAAACTTAGTAAGTCAAAATGGAAATTTAAAGATGTATTTGATGGTCATGATAAACGTAGTCTCAAAGAAATCACAGGCCTCGGAGCCAGCTCTGGGGTAAAAATATTTACATCAGTATCTGAGATGATAGGTAGATTAATGTTACTGATATCGTCAAAAGAAGCTGGTAATCTTGGTGTTGAAATTGACAATGAAATTATTGACATACTTGATCATTTGAGATCAGAAAATTTATTAACATCTGACGAGTACATAATTTTACACGGCGATTTAATCGCGGCGATTTAATTTAATTGAGGCGGTCTTATATAAATGTCAGCAACATTATTACTCGACTCATCGCAAACAACAGGTGATAGCGCAAATTTTTCGGTAAATTATATTCCACCAGTACAACTGGATCCTGAAAAACAGTACAACATCGGTCTAATTTCATGCACGGCATGGCATTCGATGGCCAACGTAAAAACTAAGGTGAATGATGATTTCACATTTATGACTCCATCTGATCAGCAGTTTAAAATATTAAAAATTCGACAAGGAGCTTTTAATATCATCGATCTAAATAAAGCAATGAAAGAATTTGTAACAAAAAATAATGTTGCAGCTGATAAATTCGAGCTAACACCAAACTATAACACATTAAGAGCTAGAATGACGCTAAAAGATGGTATATTAATCGATTTTACACCATCAACGAGCGTTGCATCATTAATAGGATTTTCTCATGCAGTTTATGGTGCTGCTTCTGGTCAAACCAGGACGTATGACGGTGAACTGCCAGTAAATATTACTGATGTGAACACAATACTAATAAATTGTTCTATTGCATCTGGATCTTACTCCGCCCGGGGTAGTAGAAGACAGACTATCTATAGTTTTTCGCCGAACGTTCCACCGGGCTCACTTATACAAATTAATCCGCGGAAAGTTATTTATTATCCGCTAAATCTTGAAAATCAGATAACACAAATAAATATGCAAGTGACAGATCAATCTGGACGGCAGTTGGATTTGAAAAATGAAGTTGTTACTTATTACCTACACCTACGCGCTATCACTTCGTTATTGGCAATAAAATTATACAACCCCTTGATATAATGAAACAGAGAAAAAAAATTTGCAGAAGTAAAATAGTTGAAGGATTTTTTGGAAATATATTTACTAAAACTATTGAAAATGTCCCGGGAATAACGCATAAAGTTGCACCAATTGCACTTGACGCGTCAAAAGCTTTTGCAACTGGGGCTGCATCTGCCGCTGGAACTGCGGTGGGACAAAAACTGGTAAAAGGCGCACCGTCTACATCTGAGATGAAACAAATTATATCAGAAATGACCCAACAGCTGAAACAGGAAACCGGATGACAAAAACAGCAAAAAAACTTTTATCGCCGCGAGGAGAACAAATTATACAAAAATTAATATCTAAGGCAACGGCGCCAAATTTTATGTAACCAGAAATATAATGTCTGTTAAAAATTATCTCGATTTAGCAGAAACTTATGATGTCGACGACACAGTAACAGAATTTGAGTATGTTGAGTATCTCGACGAAAATTCGAATGAACCAAATAAGGCCTGTGTCAGAAAATTGAATACCAGAGACGAAGATGTATTTCTGCTGCCTCACAAAGCAATGTTAGAAGTACGTGGCCAAATTATGACAGTAGCTAATCCACCTGCTAATATCGGAGCAGACGCAGAAATAGCTCTTATAAATAATGGCTGGTGTTTATTCAAAAGCGCTCAACTAGCTAATCAAACTGTCGAAGATATTTCGAGTCGCCTGCAAGTTGCAAGTACAATCTTAAATACTATTTCGTTTTCTGATGATTATTCCAGATCAACTGCAACTAACATGATGTG
>JAECUM010040574.1:0-26000 GCA_016617855.1 Megalonaias nervosa
CAATTTGATATACCAATACTATTGGTATATCAAATTGTGATCTGCCCATGGAGCAATAATACGCATATATAAACATTCAACCGATCGTCTGCAGTTGATTCTAGATCAATGATGAATTTCCACCTATTAATCATTAATGACGTATGAAAATAACGATAAAAAGTATTAATAATCCTCGTTTTCTAAATGTATTTATTATGGTACACATTTTCATCACAATCCTTTCTGATTTTTGTTCCCCCCTCCACTCTCATGCATAACGGACAAACTATGCAGAAATGTGGAGTGAGAGAGAAAATGAATTTGGGATGGATTGAAACCTTGAAATAGAAATTACACCAAGTAACCTACAAGAATATGGTTCGTTGTAACGATACGTGTGCACTTTCCGTGGGATTTATCTACAGTGTTTGTGAATGATACAAAGTTGCAAACCAGGTCGCCATTATAAATTCCTCAGTTAACGTGGTACACATACTGGGATGTATTTGATGTTATGTTTTGTCGTTATTTCTTAAACATACTATAATTTCTAAAAATCGATTATTATTAGTTAAATATGAAAATGTCCAAAGCCCCCCCCACCCCACCCCTCTCTCTCTCTCTCTCTCTTTCTGGACCATCGTAGCAAGATATGGGCTAATATCTATGAAAGGACCAACATAGAGGATTTTCATTTGTGTCATCCCGCGATATCTCTGGACTTATGAATGATGGTAAAAGTTAAGTCAAACCGACCAAAGGATGTGTGTGTGTGTGTGTGTGTGTGTGTGTGTGTGTGTGTGTGTGTGTGTGTGTGTGTGTGTGTGTGTGTGTGTGTGTGTGTGTGTGTGTGTGTGAGAGAGAGAGAGTTTATTGTTGGTGGTACTAGAGCAGAATAATGACTTTGATCAACTGTAAATATATTAAAATATTTTAATTACCTCTTTTTGGTTCATCATTTTGCTTAGTTTATATTCCACATTAATTTCCAAGCGCCGGTACGTGAATGGCAGCGTTCATATGAATGGCGTAGCTAACTATGTGTTTTTGTAGTGCTCCACTTTTATCATTAAAACCATCTTTCATGTTTATATCATAAGTATGTATTATATTCATTTAATCAATGTCAAGAAAAATTGAAACTAAAAAAGAAAACAATCAACTTATAAATATGCAAGGTAATTGTGAATGGCTACAAAAGGCATAGAACTACATTTTGTAGCGGACACACTCGGGGATGTGAGGAGTTCATTCACTCGGTCAATAAACAGCTGCCTGTCATAAATCTGAACTCCGTTCAAAGGGCAAATATATGTATTTGTATGTGATATAAATAAAATATATGTACAGTATGTACACTGTATCAATGATATACCACTCGTATAAATTTTTCACTAAAAGGAAACTCAGCAAGCTTCGTTTCCTTTTAATGAAAAATGTATACATCTCATGGTATATCATTGATACAGCGTACATCCTATATATATATATTTATATATATATATATAAATTGGCACACTGAAAAGAATCTGGAATTGTCTTGCTGTGTAGTAAAATAACCTTTGGATTTGATATCCTGGTAGTAAAAAAACGAGTTTATTGCTTGCAGCCAGTTGTGTTTAATCACCACCTGTGCTTCCATTTGTTTTCCAGCTGTAATTGTAATTGATAGAAACAGGCATTGATGTTTGCAGGGTATATAGTAAGCACAGCATTAACTTGCTTTCTAATACTTTTTGTAATCAATGCCATCACAGTGAATTTAATTTCAAAATGATTTTTATTTGCGAGATACTGTTATATAGTTAACCAGGATATAATACAGTCAGTTTTTTTGCGCCTTACACCATGTCATGCTTGAATGGCTGGTGCTTTCTAGCTGTTGGTTGATATTTCTCTCTCTCTCTCTCTCTCTCTCTGATTTGTGATTTTGTTGGATCTAGTTTTCCATCTGATAACAATCAATCCTTTGAGTACAACCAATCATTTCTCTATACTGACGCCAGTGAACAATGTGTTGTGTGTTATCTGAGATAAGCAATACACACTACAGTTAGGATGCATACGCTGCATATTCAGAGTTGGTGGATATATATTTTTCCTTAATAAGTTGCTTATGATGAAAAAAAAGAGGAATAAAAGATAATGCAAGGTTAGTTTCTTTCATTTTATTATCAAATACCGGTAAGTTATTTGTTTATCTGTTTTATTGTAAGAAGCAGTGTGGGGGTGGAGGCACAAATTCAACACAGATTTATTTTGTTTCATAAGTCTTGGGACATGTGAGTGACCTAGGTGAAAAAGTTTGACCATAAGTTCTGGGACAGGAAAAAAAAATCATTTATTTTATTGTGTCTCAAGATATATGGTAAACACTGTACCAGTTGATAGTACTGTGGTATGCAGAACAATACATGGATCAAACTGAGGTATCCATCATTTTCACTGTGCCTTATGCATGGGCAGTTCAGAAACGGGCTGTCAAGCTGCCTGCCATGCATAATGTCCGTCTGGCACTGTTAGATAAATCCATGCCTCATGAGGAAATTCTAGCACATTTATATGCAGTTAGCTTTAGATATGTGTCACATTTGACTCTTACGCATTATTTAGATTTCTATAACAACTCTAGTTGTTAATATTCTTTATTTAATGGGCCCCAAATAGCCAGGTGTCCTAAAGTGCTCGCCTTTACCAATCACTGCCATCTCACCTCCATCCGTGTCAGTTTGAGTCTCAGTCATGGCCATTTTGGGTATTTATGAAAGCTTGCCAGTAGCTTCCCATAGGTGGATGGTTCTTAACGGGGGTTTTCCTCGACCAGTTATACTGGCCACCTTGTATAGCCTATCTTGTGCTGAGAAATGAAGAAATGGTATTAAATCCAAAACAACAACAATAATCAATACCATTTCATGTCCTAATAATTAGCATTTCATACCAACTCATGTCCTAAGTATTTCAATTTATCAATCAGACACCACTTTTTTATTTCATAAAATTAAAACTATTTCAAATTATGTACTGGGAACCACATTAGAGCTGGTTCTTATCAGCAAATAACATATTAGTTGAAAGGATTATGAAGTAATTGATCAAACAAAATGACCATTGATCCATGACCATAACCTCATCATTACCGTGGATGTATGTCCATATCCTCATCATAACAGTGGATCTATATCCATATCCTCATTATAACAGTGGATCCCTGTCCATATCCTCATCATATCAGTAGCATTATTCTGAGGGACATTATAGTAAGGGAGCATTTTAGCTTTTAACTAACTTCTAACTGTAGAAAACGTAAAGGATGTACACCCGGTTCTCCCAGTACTCATCTCTTAATCTACCACTTTCTCACGGACTTCTCATCAGACAAATGATGAACACTTTACTGAGCTTTCTCACACGCACTAATGTCTCTTATTCCATACACGCCATTCCCTGCATACAAATAATATTACTTATCAAAGTTTGTAACATATGTACCCCACCTAAATGTTACATTCTCACACAGCAATCTACCATTGTTAGGGTGATTGTGCACATTGCCTGTGTTCTACGAATAATAGAATGATACATAGAAAAATGTAAATACATATGCATACAAATTCACTTGTCTACTTCACATAATTCTTTGTCTGCATACTGATAAATGCAAATACACATCCCCATCCAATGTCTAATTGATTCAACTATACACTATGATGTAATATTCTCTAATAATTTTACGATATGTTCCATGTCTGAATAAAATAGCTATACATTATAATACACAATCTAACAAATTCCTATTTACATAAATGAACACAAATATTCAGATGAGATAATTCCTACCTATAGAAGCTTTCTATTTCTTTCCCAGTTCAGTTCATCTTTCCCTTTTTTATGAGCCACATGGAGTGGTCTTTCGTCTAAAATACTTTTTGATAATTCCTTGTATCCTCTGCTTTTCTCCAATGGTCAGGAAACCACTGATTAATTTTACGCAGGTAATGGCTATATGTTTCTCTGTCACCTTGTATGTCTGGAACATTAGCTCCTCCTACTGGTAGGTTTTTAAATTTCTCTAATTCCAATTGGTTGGTACTCTTAGTTTGATCACACTGCTTGCCACAAATCGTTCACAGGTTACTGTGAATGCAGAAACCTGGCCTTCTTAGCGACACACAGAACTTAATTCTCTTTAAAGCAACTAGCCCACTCAGCCATCTAATTCCTGAATAAACACATAGCTGGCCATCTGCTGATGGCTTCACAAAGCCTTTAGTCTACTGTCATTAATCTTATGTAACCCTTAGCCCACAAGAAAGTTAAAAATAGCAGCCATAAAGATGGAGAGATTCTGACTTCTGGTATGTGCTGACAAAGTACATGTAGATGCCTTTTGCCTATATGGTTGTTTCTCCAGTTAGGATGCCAATATTTGTTTTGTTCTTACATGCATATAATAGGAACAATGATTTCATCATCATCCATTTTAATAGACTTATGCCATTTTCTGCATTGTAACATTGCAGGCAGGTGACTTTGTGAAGTAACATCAGGCAGTTAGGTATGTGCAAGATATCGTATTTGACAGTAACATCAGACAGGTATGTGCAAGATATTGTATTTGACAGTAACATTAGACAGGTATGTGCAAGATATCGTATTTGACAGTAACATCAGACAGGTATGTGCAAGATATCGTATTTGACAGTAACATCAGTTAGGTATGTGCAAGATATCGTATTTGACAGTAAGTGTAGTTTATTGATTCCTCAGATAATATTACTTTTTATGGTTGAGTAAAATAATATTTCTATTGTTTCCTTAAATGATATCAATGTTTATTGTTTCCTTAAATAATATCCATTTTTATTGTTTCCTCAAATAATATCCATTTTTATTGTTTCCTCAAATAATATCAATGTTTATTGTTTCCTTAAATAATATTCATTTTTATTGTTTCCTCAAATAATATCAATGTTTATGGTTTCCTCAAATAATATCAATGTTTATGGTGTCCTCAAATAATATCGATGTTTATAGTTTCCTCAAATAATATCGATGTTTATGGTTTCCTTAAATAATAGCAATATTTTTCATAATGTGATAGACTCTTATTTCTCATTTCAAATGAACATAATAATACTCATAGAACAATAGTAATGATATTCATTGAACAAGAGTAATGATACCCATTGAACAATAGTAATGATACTAAGAACAAGAGTAATGATATTCATAGAACAATAGTAATGATACTCATTGAACAATAGTAATGATACTAAGAACAATAGTAATGATATTCATAGAACAATAGTAATGATACTCATTGAACAACAGTAATGATACTAAGAATAATGTTAATGATATTCATTGAACAATAGTAATGATGCTAAGAACAATAGTAATGATATTCATAGAACAATAGTAATGATTCTCATTGAACAATAGTAATGATACTAAGAACAATAGTAATGATACTCACAGAACACTAGTAATGATACTCACTGAACAATAGTAATGATACTCATTGAACAATAGTAATGATACTAAGAACAATAGTAATGATATTCATTGAACAATAGTAATGATACTAAGAACAATAGTAATGATATTCATTGAATAATAGTAATAATGCCAAGAACAATGTTAATGATGCCCATTGAACAATATTAATGATACTAATTGAATAATAGTAATGATACTAAGAGCAATAGTAATGATACTCATAGAACACTAGTAATGATACTCATTGAACAATAGTAATGATACTCATTGAACTATAGTAATGATACTAAGAACAGTAGTAATGATATTCATAGAACAATAGTAATGTGTGTGTGTGATTATGATTTTTAACATAGCTTTAACAATTTTTCAGTCATATTGCTACGATGTCTGCAGTGTGGCAGTTTATAGTGATGTCTAGTTGTTGTTGTTGTTGTTGTTATAGGGTTTAACGCCATTTTTCAGCACAAGATAGGCTATACATGGCGGCCAGTATTAATGGTGGAGGAAGAACCCTGGAAAACCCGGGAAGAACCACCGACCCACGAGAAGCTACTGGCAGGCTTTCTCACGTACCCACGTTAGCCGAGCCTGGACTCGAACTCACGCAGACAGAGGTGAGATGGCAGTGATCCGTAACGATCAGCGCTTTAGACCACTCGGCCACTCGGGGCCCCAGTGATGTCTAGCACTGGGGCATCATACCGCAGACATGTAGCATGATGTCCCACCCAGTCACATTATCCTGACACCAGGCCGACCAGTCATAACACTAACCTCTTAATGCTGAGCGCCAAGCGAGGCAGCTGTTAGTACCATTTTTGTAAGTCTTTGGTATGACTCGACCGGGGATCGAACCCACGACCTCCCGCATCCGAGGCGGGCGCTCTAACCACTAGGCCACCGGAGCGGTTCAGTAGTAATAATACTAAGAACAATAGTAATGATACTTATTGAACAATAGTAATGATACTAAGAACAATAGTAATGTTATTCATAGAACAATAGATAAGAAGTAAATGACTTTTATCATTTGGTTTATTTGGAACAGACAGTCAATATAAACCTTTATTGGTGTTAATAATAATCATCTGTGTTTGATCAAATTGAACTAAGATGGATATGTCAGTGTTTGCAGGGGGCCACAGATGTACGAACAGTCTAAAGTGCTCACCTTTGCCGATCACTGCCATTTCACCTCTCTCCATGCAGGTTTGAATCTCATCTTGGCCTATTGTGGTATGTGAGAAAGCTTGTCAGTAGCTTACCTTGGGTTAGTGGTTCTTCCCTGAGTTTTTCCCCTAAGTTCTTCCACCACCAGTTTATACTGCCTGCCATGTATAGCCTATCATGTGTTGAAAAATGGCATTATACCCAAAACAACAACAACAACATAAGTGTTTGCTACTTCACCGTGTACTAAAGCACAATAACCATGTAATAAAACACAATAACCATGTAATAAAACACAAGAACACTTGTTATTGAAGAACATAATTTGTATTTCTCAAGTACAAGTTTCAGAACACGTGTCAGATTGCATTAAGGTTTTCTTGATCTCAGTCCAGCAACAGAATATTTCAAAGCAGTGAATTTGTAAAATTAATATACATATAAACTGTATCTGTGTAATTTTGTTACATAATCTGTTTAACTTGTGTACATAAAACTCAACTAGGGGTACTTTTCATGCCATTTTAAGTCTCTGTGCCTTAATACTCCAGTTGGAATGTCCTTATTTGTCCTTATATTAATCAAATGTACTTGGTAAAATTTAGAAATATCATTTTCATGTATCTTCAGATGATGACTTTGACATGTACAAAGATTCATTTTGATCCATTGAAATCTTTGAGACTGGTTTATCAAGATTTTTATGTGCAATATTCTTGAAGTCAAAAAGGGCAATAACTCTGCAACAAATTTCCAGAATACAGTGCTTTGTCAATACATGCATCTTCAGATGATGATCACAACACTCCCCAAATTGTCATGACAATCCAATAAATCTGTGTGACTTGTCATAACACTCCCTAAACTTTCATGACAGTTGAATCTGTGAGACGTGTTATAACACTCCCTAAACTTTCATAACAGTCAACTGAATCTGTGAGACTTGTTTAAACACTCCCGAAATTTTCATGACAATCATTGAATCTGTGTGACTTGTCATAACACTCAACAAGTTTCATGGCAATGCATTGAATCTGTGAGACTGGTTACAACACTCCACAACTTTTCATGACAATCCATTGAATCTCTGACTGTCATAATACTCCCCAAATTTCCATGACAATTGAATCTGTGAGGCTTTTCATAGCACTCCCCAGTTTCATGACAATCCATTGAATCTGGGAGTGTTGTTTCAACATTCCCCAACTTTTCATAACACTCCCCAAATATTCATGACAATCCATTGAATCTGTGAGACTTGTCATAACACTCCTCAAATTTTCAAGTCAGTCAATTGAATCTTTGAGACTTGTCATAACAGTACTCAAATATTCATGACAATCCATTGAATCTCTGACTGTCATAATACTCCCCAAATTCCCATGACAATTGAATCTGTGAGGCTTTTCATAGCACTCCCCAGTTTCATGACAATCCATTGAATCTGGGAGTGTTGTTTCAACATCCCCCAACTTTTCATAACACTCCCCAAATATTCATGACAATCCATTGAATCTGTGAGACTTGTCATAACACTCCTCAAATTTTCAAGTCAGTCAATTGAATCTTTGAGACTTGTCATAACAGTACTCAAATATTCATGACAATCCATTGAATCTGTGAGACCTATTATAACACTCCCTAAATTTTCATGAGTTGAATCTGTGAGACTTGTTATAACACTCCCTAAACTTTTATGACAATCCATTGAATCTGTGAGACTTGTCATAACACTCCCCAAATATTCATGACAATCCATTGAATTTTTTAGACTTGTCATAACACTGCCCAAATTTTCATGACAATTGAACCTTTGAGACTTGTCAAAACACTCCCCAAATTTTCATGACAATTGAATCTGTGAGATTTGTGCTCAGAAGATTTTGTCATACACTGCATTCACCTGCAAGTCAAAAAAGGGAAGAAACTCTTACAAAAATTGCAGGAACAATGATTTGATGACATATGCATCAGCAGGCGATGACCATAATTTTACCAAGTTTAACGGCAGTCAAAAACTGCAGGACTAGTTGCACTGACTTAATTATGTCACACACCGTGTTAAGTTTCATGATAAGAATGGCAATAACTGTAGCAGACATAGCAGGAACACAGTATTTTGGTGTTGAGCATAATATTTGCCAGGTTTCATGGCAATCCATCACACACACAGTGAGGTTAGTTGTGTTAACAAAATTGCTACAAATTCAAAAAGAGCAATACCATTGAAACACACTATGGCAGCAAAATGAATTGTCATCATCCATCAAATACAGCAGGAATATCACCTCTTGTGAGATTGTGTGCCAGATGGAAGGAAGAATGGATGGACTAGAGAAACCCCAAGAGTTGTCTTTTATGGGCAAGTCAGCATAATATAGAAGGTGATGTGGAAACAGAAAATAATTGCTTACATCAAAGATTGTTTTTCATAACCAAGTGTCCTTCATGATGAGGTGTCTGTCAGCGTAGGTTTTATTGTATTTTCTGAAACGGTTTTCTTAACTAAATCATATTAAAAACCCTCGTAATGTAATAATGAAATTATGATGTCGTTATAAGAAAAGCAATGGTTTTGTCATTTTGCTTCAGATATTCTCACTAAATAACTAAAGCATTTAAATGTATTTACAGAAAACCTCAGCTGTTGTTGTTTTCCCTCTCCTCTATACTGATCACTGTACAGGTAATTATCTTATAATCTTGAAATCTCAACATTCACTTGCCTCTTGCAAGTAATCTCCAGTTAAAACATGCTGAAGGATTTCCATTTCAGCAAATAATGTGGCTGTCTCCACAGTTTTCATTTTTGATTTTGTATAAATAGTTGATCTTTTATTGTTCCATGTGTCCTTTACAAATTGTTTAGGAGGTGAACATAAATGTTGTCATGGAGACAACAATTTGCTCAACAAGGAACATAAATCTGTCTTTGAAGAAATAGACAAGAAAGAATATGGTCAAATTTAACTGTATGAAACAATGTTCATAGGAAACACTCTGTGTGTGTGTGTGTGTGTGTGTGCATGTTTTAAAACAAAAAATTATAATGGCACAAATCCAAAGAGTTTCCTATCGTTTCAAGCTACACTGGCCATCAGGGAATAAAAATCTTCACTAGCCAGGGTTCTGATATGTTAACATATCTACACCTTGGTGGATCAATCAGATATTTCAGTGCTTTGCACTAGCAACATCTATTGGATTTTGTGAGTTACCTCCCATAGTATGTAATGCCAACTAACCAATTGCTTGTAACATTGGTGCATTTTACATAAGCCAAAAATGGCGTAGGCAATTGACTCAAAAAAGATACTTTGCAAGTTTAATATCGAAAGCCTGACTACATACCAGAAAGAAGCCATTACAGGTGTATTTGATGAAAATGATGTATTTTTGCAAACACAGACTGGAAGTGGAAAATCGCTCATTTATGAGTCCATTCCAGTTGCGTACACCCCTTGTCTCAGTCATGGAGGAATAGTGTTCAACTTTGAACAACTTGATTTTGATTGGATGTGGTGGCAAAGATGGATAATAAACAGCTGGCATACACAAAACTAACACTAAACACAAAATCTGAGAAATATTTTAGACTTCTACATGTTAGAATCAATAGGTTTTATTTTTACAACTTGAGCTACAAAAACAAATTATGTAACAATAAACTATTGTCTGTGACATGGAGAACCTACATTGTTTACGGGAACCTAATTTTTGCTGTGGACAAAGGAGAGAAACAGCATGAAGAAGAAAACCAATGCCATCTACATAGTTTGCTGCTTTTATTTTATCCTCGTAGAGTTATGCATGGAGGTTGTAAAGGAAAAATGTCAAGAGAATGTTGTAGTGGGATAATAATAATAATAATAATATGTGATGTTATCTATTTTTTTGTGTAACTCCTGGTACATGATTTTCTCTAATTTTTATAATTTTATTCATGGCTGTTAACTGTACAGGGTATCCTTATTTGGTTTTGTCTATGTGGCCTGAGTATCTTAAGAGCGTAGTAGTTACATAGGATCTATGACTGTTATGAATAATAATCGTAAAAAATAAAATTTAAATGGCACATATGGCTTAATTTCTCAGTGGCCTATGGGGTTTTGAGTTTTGTAGAATAATTCTCTTATGTCCCATTGGTTGGGCAAGGTCACATGAATAGGTCAGATTGACACAAAATGAGTAGTGTTTTCTGTTGCATGGGGTCTGTTGCAAAATACAGTCGCAATATATGGTGTATATAAGCATAGAATTACGCAATTAGTTTCATTTTGATTTTGGAGTCGTTCACACTTTTTGTGTTCCTGTTGTAAGTCTGCAGACATTGTTTTATGTTGTACTTAGATATTATTCTTGAACTGTTCATTGGGAATAAAACGTGGTCATTATTTTGATTATAATATTATTCTGGAACTGTCATAAATTATTCTAAGGAATTCTTGGAGGACCAGTACATTTCTTGTTTTGAAATTTATAAGAAACTTATCATTCATTTAGGACTTTCATTGACCTTTATAAGGACTAGTTTGGATTCACTTCATAATACTTTAAGTTCCTCACACATTTTCATTTATAACTTTGATAATTAAATTGTTTGTTGAGTGTTACAAAACTTCTTGTTTTGCTTTTTTTCTGTTACTTAGTTTGTGATCATAGAGTTATAACAAATAATAATAATAATAATGATAATAATAATGGGGTAATAATAATAATAATAATGGTATGATGATAATATTAATGGTATGATAATAATAATAATAATACTATTATTATTATATATTAATATATAATATTAATAATAATAATTGTATGGTAACAATAATGGTATAATAATAATAATAATAATAATAATAATAATAATAATAATAATAATAATTGTATTAGGGGTGGCAGTGTTAGAGTATATACTATTGATAGCCTATAGGTTTAAAATACATGTCAGTTTCTATGTTCCTCTCCTAGACGGTAGATTGAGCATAAAAAAATATGGTGGACCTGTTTGATTACTTCAAGGTAAGTTTAATCGCAGGATGGAAGTTATTGGCGAATTCAAAAATTGTTTTGAAATTGTCACTAGTTACGATCCGGATTGATTTATATGTTAATGTCAATGAATCAACACAAGATATCGGTCTATTGGGTGCCTCATTGAGAAGTGTTTGCTCCAGCTTTCCAACAGTGACGCGGAGAGTGTTATTTGAAAGGTTACTTTTTGGTATTTTGTTGAGATAGAGTGTGGTATCTTGGACTATGAAGGTCGTTTTTTAATGAAGTCTCAAAGATGATGATAAATTCAGACAAATTTTTCAGTGGCCCGGTTGTTTCTGAAAATAAATGGCTTTCATGTGTTCCCATCTCTGTGCATTTTAGGGAGTAAATAAAACCTACCTGGTTAGGGGTCAACAGGAAGGAGGTAAGTTAGTATTTTTTTTATCAATATGTCATGCCTTATGCATATGTTTTAATGTCTGACAGTTTTAGCATGTTCAGCTCTCTCTTCCGAAAGTTGCCTGTTTGCCTTAGTATTATTATTGTTTGTGATGTATTTATCACAATAACACTGGACCACTTGTCTGCTGGCTGGATGGCAATATCTTCCCTCTCTCGGTTGTTTTGGTGACTGTCTTTTCTATCTGGTTAAATTGCCCTTTGTGGTATGGCGTTGTTTATGAGAATGTGTTATTTTCCATTATGGACAAGAGTACCTCTAGAGCTGGAATTTTATGGAGGGGGAAAATAGTTGCTTTATGGCTGAAACTGTGAGCCTCATCAATAATGACACTGGAATCTCCTGCATAAGCACCAAACTTTTCCTCAAGTTGTATTCTCCATTCTGAACTTGCAGTCTTCTTTCAATTCCAGTACATTGTATGTTCTCTGCTGGGGACAAACACCGAGGCCCTTGGAGAGCACACACACACACACACACACACACACACACACACACACACACACCCCTCAAATAGTATATGCTAGAATTCTGTGTTTGTAAATTGTCCATCTATGTAGTTATTTAAATATGTTACCCAATCACAGTACCTTAGGAGAACTATTATTACCTTGCAAAATTCGTCTGCTATTGTTCAGGTAACGCTATAAGGCATAGCTTTGCACCAGCTTTTGTTCAGTAATAAGTGCAGAGCTACAACAGGTTTATTCATTCTGCTCTATTTCTCATACAGATTAGACCATGGGCAAAGTGCAGAAATGCATGACTAAGGAAAAAGACACTATAAGCCTTCATGTTCACATGGCCTCAGTGTGGGAAGTTTTGGTGGATATGGGAGATAAATCGTGAAAAGACTGCCCAGTTACAAAATACCATAAACCTACACGATCAGTGACAGCCCCAGCCCGAGCACCTATGTCATCACCAGAGGACTACTCATTGCTGGCTATACATTTAGGCCTTGCCTCTTCAGGTTCCACTCTACAGTTCTTGATGATAAACAACGAGCCAATGAACAAAGCAAAGCATCTGTTGGCTCCACTGATACACAAACCAGTCACATGGATCAGACATCCAGAAACCTGCCCCAACATTATGACTCAGATGACGTCCACCATTTAAACATGACATATTTCCGTTTTGACTGGCCTAGACCCAGTGGCGTCACTAGGGAGGGGGTGCGGACTGCACCGGGTGACACCATCAGAGCGGGTGACACCAAAATGACTGTCTATAAAATTTTTGAATTTTTTTGCTTTAAGGAGGTCCATGGGGGTAACACCATGAGTTACAGCACATGACTGTCTATAAAATTTTGAATTTTTGTGCAGGAAGGAGGTCCATGGGGGTGACACCATGAGTTACCTCACTGGGTGACACCAACCCTAGTGATGACACTGCCTAGGCCAGTTACAAGGGATCTTCAGGAACAAAGAGCTCCACATCATAAGTTCCTTGAAATCAAGCTGATGTCCAGTCTGTCGAACCCGATATATTCGGGCAATTATGGATACCAGTCTAACTAACATATGGCCTCACTGCACTCTCCATTTATGATGCCGAGCTTAGTACCTCAGCTTCCAACAGATGCCACCTGTATTATCTCTGAACCTGTGGTCAGTAGCAGGGACTCTTTAATTGGAGACTATTTGGAAATCTCCATTTCTACTTCAGGGCACTCTACGAGTTTTCTCAGTGGCAGACCTCGACACTCTTCGCCAGGTCCATCTCAGGCAACTCAAGAGACGTCAGCCTCGCCTCATGCAAGCAGACATGATGCTTGCTGTCATGCTTCTTCTTCACTTCTCAATCTCACTATGTCGCAGAGAGACTCAGCTTTCAGGCCTTCCATTTTAGAAGTTTTCCGCAACTTACCTCCAGAGTTCTGCCATCCCTTCTCTACATTAGAAAACACACGGATCAAAGCTCCAGCATCTGTTGATCTTATCAGTGTTACGTGTCTTGGCTCATACAAAAGTAACAAATAAAAGAGCGAAGCCAACAAACTTTGTAAAATTTAACAAAAATAATTTATTTTCCTAGAAAAACAAGGTAAAAATAGGAAAAAGGACTTACGGTTTATGAATCTAATCCAAAATTAATCCTAGAATTAATAAATATAAGTCCTATCACTAAAAAGTTCTAAGTGAATCACAGTTCGAATCCCGATTAAGTTAAAAAAAATGGAAGGCGATGACGACTTCTATAACCTGCTTTGTGTTGTTGTGTTGACAGTTCCTTGTTGAATCACCAAGAATAATATTCCAGCTTTAGAATTCCGAATAATTTCAGTAAATGTCGTTGTCCAAGAATTCTAATGAGCACGATTAGTTTCCAGGGAAAATAAATTATTAATTCCAAAAAATAGAAAAATTCAAATCAAACTGGCAACAACAAAAATACCCTTTGAGCTCCAAAAGGTATGAATTACAACTGAATAAAGTCACTATGAAACGTCAGTTTTAACCCTAACTACTACGAAGAACAGATCCCTATATTGGGTCACGTGGTCACTTTTTCCCAAGCGTCGTAGAAACGTTACATGTAGATTATCCCGTACGCCATGTATGGATTCGACTCTATTGAACGAATCCTACTATAAGATTGAATTAAAAAAAATTTTAAAAAGTTGTTTACTTTAAAACTGACATTAGCTCTGAATCTAGGTCAGCAAAAGATATAACGTGTTTATCAAGTCAAAACGAACTGAACTGAATTTTACGGAAAAATGTCAAATCCAGTGAATAAAGTTAAAATTACAATAACATGTAATGAATTAAAAATAAAATTTAAAAAAATTTAAACTAACACACAAGTAATTAAATTACATATACATTACATATACATAACATTAGGTAAAAGGAAATATCCAGCTTCAAATTACTTCCGCAGTCGGGCAGAATCACAGACATTTTGAACTGTGTACATCATCAGTTGCAAGACCCCAATATCAATCGTCTCTTTTTCTTACAAAAACGCTTTCCATCAACTTTTCGTCGGCGGTTCTACTCTTGCCACCAGTTTTTCATTTGGAAACCCCAACAGCTGACCGGGACATCGTAGCTTTGGGGATGACAAAACCATACTCTATTCGTATGGATCGAACATCTTTCAGTGGCACTCTACAATTGGTCCTCAATGTGGTTGCCATGGGCTCTGTATTGGACTTAGTATCGATGGCTGTCTTCGAACAGACGGAACAGAGCTCATCACTCTTACTCCAAATACCACGGTACATGCATGGGAGTCGGTCTCCAGAATGGCCCGGGTCTTGAACAGAGCTCTGCAACATACTTTAGCTAATGCCGTCACAACAGATGCACTTTTACAACTGGCTGAACGAGATCCACTGCTTTCTACATTCACCTTCCTTAAGGGTCGTCATAAGACCAAGATACGATCAGAACCGTTATCCTCTAGTATATTTTTTAAACAACCAGATCGACGAAGTAAGCAATCAATCCACTAAGGAGACGAATTTGCCCACTCCTCGATCGCAACACCGATACAAGGACTTTTCGGGAAACCAACAAAAGGAACCAAGGGACATGACATGAACACAGTCATATGGCAAGTTGTCCTATCGTTGTTCCTCACGTCGAAAACCAAGGTTCTCGCAAACAATAGTGGACAAAACACAGAGAAGTAGCAATGGCTTACGCCAAAGTGTTTTTTTACACGACCGCCTGCATTTCTCAAAAAAGGACATCGTTTCCATACCGTCCTTTCCACAGATCCCGGTAGGAGAAAGGCTTCAGCTCTTTGCTGCTGAAATGGACAAGATTTGCCACGACGATCATTGGACTCGGCAAGTGTTTTCCGAAGGACTCTGCATTACTTTCAAAATACGTCATCCTCTGTTCTGAGTCCCATCAGCTGTACACATTCCAATAGACCCATTTAAAGCCACCACCTTGCAGCAAGAAATAAACGACCTTCTCCAGAAACGGGAGTTAGAAATCGTTGGAAATATAAATTATCCGGTATTTTTTTCCAGACTTTTCTTGGTCCCAAAGGAAAGCCTCACTCTGAGCCCTGTCATCGACCTAAGCACCATCAATTCATTCATGCTACTTGGTTCTTGATGGATACACCACGGTGCATTTTAAATCCCGTTCAAGGAGAGACTTCACAATCAGCATGGACTTAAAAGATACATATCCTTACGTTCATATTCACAAGGCGTCCAGGAAGTTTCTGCGTTTCGACTACAACGATGTCGTTTATGACTTCCGATCACTCCCATTTGGACTGAACATCAGCCCCTAGGTCTTCACTTGCCAGATGAACTGTGTTATGGTTGTTGTCCGGACCATATCCAAGGCGGAAACATCATGTTACCTGAATAACATCGTGCAGAAAACATCATGTGAGTTATACAACCCTTGTCACACTGCTTACAAATCTGGGTTTCCTCGTCAGCAAAGACAAATCCGACCTAGTGCCATCTAACATATTTGTTCATCTTGGTATAGAATTCAACATACGGGTAAACAGATCAGGAATGGGCATTGAAAATCAGGACCATGGTTGCTTGGTTGCGTCGGATGGATTCTCTCTCCTCACGGGAATTAATTTCGACTTAGGCTTGCTCAACGCGACAGAGGACCTTCTCAATCCTAGTTCGCCCTTATATGCGCCGTTAGAAATGATTTTCTTATCCCAGTGGTGGCCAGAAGTTTGCCCACTGGACCAACCTCTCCCCATTTGCACAAATATGAGGTACCATCTGCAGACTTGGAGCGACATAACTTGGCTCACAGCGGGTATACCTCTGCAAGTTCAACGACCAGAGATCATAGTCTGTACAGATGAAAGTAAAGACGGCTTGGGGCACTCCTACTACTGTCTATTCGGGAAACCATTGGAGTGTGGTCTCCCCAGAACCGACATCTACGTATTATTATTCTCGAGATGAAGGCCATTTTGAAAGCCTTTCACTGGTGGCAGGAATTTTTAACTGGAAAGGAGTCCTGGGTTTTCGATCAGATATGCACCCTCGATGGGACCGACCATTGGTGGACTGTTTGCAGCAAGGTAGAATACCAAGCTCCCATCCTTTTTCCCAAATCCCAAAACCCGGGTAATCGATGAGCTATCCATAGATTGGAACGGCCTGGACGCATACGATTACCCTCTAACACCTTTGATTCCAAAGGTGATACTAAAAGCAACAGAAGCGAAGTGTCGCTTCATTCTCATTGCACCACTCAGATGGGGGAAATCGTGAATGAACGACCTCCTCAATCTCACAAAGGAAATTCCGCGAAAAAATGGCGAATTTCCCTCAGTTACTTCAACAACCCAGGCGGCAGTTTTTTAACCCCAACCAGAGCTACTGAGCCTGCACGTCTGGATCATATTAAACAGGCTCTCAGAAATAAACAGCTTTCACAACCAGTCGTGGAGAGAATCGCTCAAGCAAGAAGGCCCTCCACTCTGAAAGCGTACGACGGCCAATGGAAAACTTTTACACAGTGGTGTACACAAGAACATATTCTACCTCTACAGGCATCTATACCTAAAATAGCTAACTAGCTGACTCTTCAACGAGAAAAAGCACCAATCACAATCAAAGGTTACAGCTCCACAATCGCTGATACCTTTCGCCGTCATGGAAGAGAGGATATCGGATAAAACAAAGACTTATCTGACCGCCTCTCCAACTTTGATTATACACGGCCAAAAACGCTGGTTCTGTGCCCAAATGGAACCTATCATGGGTACTAACCTGTTTGAATAAAACACCATTTGAACCGCTTTCAAGGGCATCTTTGGCTCACCTTTCATACAAGACCTGCTTCCCTCATCACATTAGCAACGGCAGGCAGAATCAGCGCAATACATGCCCTACCAGGGACCCGAATTACATGCAGTTCCGATAAGACGGGTCGGTTTCACTTATGACGGTTCCCTCTTTTATCACCAAGGACAGGCTACCGTCCATGGGTAACTAGACCTTTGTACTGAAATCATTTTCTGCTCAGGATACTTCAACTTAAGGCCACCTACAGGATGTAGTACAAGCTTTGAAGTGGTACCTTACAAAGACAGAGCCGTTGCGTCGAGGGAGATCACGCCTATTTTTACCTCTCACCAGGGACAGGACTATATTACATCACATACCATTTCGTCCTGGATTAAGTGGGTTATTCGCTCTGCATATCGAGCACTAATTCCAACTCAGAAAAATTTCTTACCCATTTCGGCTCACGCGGTTAGAGCAGTTGCCACAAACATCGCCTTTGACCGGAACTGTTCTCTAACTGATATTATCCATGTCGTGGGATGGATGTCTGAGTCCACATTCTCCAGTTTTTATCTCGGAGATCTTTCATCCCAAAGGGATCAACTCGATTTGGTATGATCTATAGCTTTGGCGCAACACGCCACCTTCCCAGGCCGTTCGATAGCTTCTTAAGATGCGGATTCACGACTTCTGCAAGATTTGAGGGAGGTAAATGTTTCCCTTTTTAAAACCGCTTCTCAACAGATGGTGTCTTCTCCAGTCGGGTTACCTAGAAGCTGTCTCACATATCTTACGAGACCGGAAATCTCGTCTCCGGGGTAAGAGGATGTACCTACCTCCGCCTCTTACTTATTCTCCTAAGGTAATATGATTGGGTAACGTATTTAAACAAAAAACCAATTATTTCTTTTGCTAGTGAAATGTTTCTTCGCTAATACTTATCCAATCATAATATACATACATCCTACCAGCCTCATGTTAGCTACTTCCATATAGAGAACGTGCCTTACGCTCCAGAAGTAACCGAAATATTCATGGGATTTAACGCCAGTCCTATATAAAAGAGAGATCACTCTGTCCGACCGCTATCTAGATAGGCAGATAACGTTAAGCTCTTTTAGCTAAGAAGTTTTACCTGGAGGGAGGGATTTGAGGTGTAATAGCAGTTCTCCTAAGGTATTGTGATTGGGAAAGCATTCGAAAAGAAACATATTTTACTAGAAAAATTAGTTTCTCCTTTTGACCTTCATCCAAAATTTGGGCATAGGTCAGTTGTGTGCGTACGTTTGTTTTTGTGTCATTTCTTGCTCGTTAGGTATGTATATGTTCATATGCTGTGGATCTCCTTAGTTTGAATCTATGACCGTAGTGCTTAGTTTCTTTTGAGTTAAATATGGACTCTTAGACGTTGCTTGCATAAATATTTTTTATGTCCATGAAGTAGATACACTGTTATAGGATGGGGATTTCAAATATGTATCCTTATTGGGTGGTGATTTCAATAGTTTGTAAGTTATGACACAAGGGCCAAGTTTCTGCTTGGGGGTTAGAGTTTGGTCAAGATCCTGATGTCCAAATCCGAAATGTATCATACGCCAATTCTCAGACATAGACATTTCTGGAGATATTTAAAATTTAAACCATACATCCCTCCCCCCTTTGTGAAGAGATAAAAATCTAAACAGTGTTAAAACAGTAAACCCTCAGAGATTAGATGCCCACGTTTGCTAAGTCGATAGGCGAACCGACGCGGACAGGGTTGAGATGTCAGCGATTTGTAAGTTGAGAGCCGTAAAGGACTTGTCTGCCCTGTTCCCACTGACGTGCAGGAAGAATTCAAGGAAATCACATATGTGCGTATGTACGTTATTCCTGCGCAAAAACAATATCTCCACGCGTCTTTAGAACGGATTTCCGCCTGCTTCGTAACATCCGATTAAAATCTTTCAAATAATCAAGTTGTTAGGTTTAAGCGACTTTGAAATATTCAGTTTAGAATTTAGAGGTACTACCTCTTTATTTAGTTGCCGAAGTTGCTGGGAATTCCGTGTAGGGAAACATTAGAATGAGTTCTTATTTTCCCAATTAAAAGTCTGTTATGAACATTTGAATGGATTCGCAAAATCCCGATTAAAACCTCTTCGAGGAGTTTTATATTGGATTATCGTACCCACAAGTTAAAATTCAGCAATATTCCAGTGAAGTTCAAGTTCTCAGTCCGCAATTAAAAGTGTCAATGTTTCAGTTCATTATCAGTTTACCCATTAAAATTTGCTGAACAATTTTGAAGTGTGTTCTTTTTTCGGATTGCAACCGTAACTGTATACGTGGACACCATCACAGGGCACACAAAACTAACTCGATTCCAATAGACCGTAATGATAATATTTGGTCCAATTACTTTGCATCTCTCGTAAGATCGTCCAATCACGCTTATATCTTATGCATGATCTACCAAGGAAGAAACTTTTAAAACGATGAAAATGATATGTTGTTCATATCGTTTTTAACAGCAATTTTCTTGAAGGTTCCCACAATTATAATTCCAGCCCGGTGAGATCTCCCTTTTAACACCAAGTAGTACATGTATGGCGATAAAGATAAATTAAAAACGGTATATATTCAAGACTACTAATGCGTACCAATACGAATGTTTCTTCTGCAAAAATACTTTAATTTACCCTTTTTTTTTTCTTTCTTTTTTTTTTCAGCCAATCAGCGATCTTTTTATTACGATATTTAATGAATTCGGATCACCACGGCTGTTTCTGCGGAACAAAAGTATGTCTTGGATGTAGTAACGTAGTATGGGAGGAAACTTTGGATCTCTTTTGGAATCCTAAGTTAAAAGGGTCAGTGGATTATCGTTGTCTCTGGAAATTTAACATTGAGTCAATCTACTTTTCTACACTTAGGGTACAAATTGAAATTAACATTTTCCTACCATCTTTGTTAGATTTATAGTGACAAAAGGAAATCTTATGTTATAAATCTTCTTGGGTTTAATATTATTGGTCTATATGGTGTATCTAATGACAAGGAAAACTTATTGTGTAATATTAAAATTGGGAGAATGCAGGGATGATTCTATATTTAGCATATATTTTCACACCGGGTGTCTATCCTAATACTGTGTCAGAAAATGTATCTGGGTTTATGGACCAAACGGTAAAGGCAAAGTTAAAAATTCCCACAAGCAGGCCGGGCGCGTGGTGTTTTTCTTGTGTGTGCGCTGATTGTTTGGCGCCTTTCCAATTTTTTTTTTCTCGAATAAATTGCGAATAAAACGAACATGAAATGAAAAGGCGCCTTTGTGCATCGCGCACTTCGCACACGCAACCAGCCGGGTCTTCCCACAAGTTCAACATTATGTGACACTTGAGCGACGATTGGAAATCCTATGTTAAATCTTTGCTTCGTTTTCACTATAGGTCTAACATTATGTCACTCTAACAACAAGATGGGACATCCTACGTTAACAATGTCTGAAGGTTTAACATAATGTAGCAGTCTGCCTTCAGTATGGGAAATCCTGTGTTAAAAATTTGCACAAAACGGAAAACCCCGTGTTAAAAATTTGCATAAACGTCACTCTAACGTCAAGATGGGAAATCGTATGTTAAAACGTTGTCCATATTAACATTATAAGGCACTCTAGGTTCAGAATGGGAAACCCTTTGTTTAAAATTTGTGGATAGGTTTTACATTATGGGTCTCTAGCTGACATTTATACCGTCGAGAGCACATAGTATACATTGTTAAAGTGGCTGGCTTCAAATAGGACTATATGGCCTCTAACGGAAATTAACATTACGCTGTAGGTTTAACTTGTGTGGGTCGTTACGGCATCTAACAGAAGTGTACTATTCAAACTACACCTGTAACTATCATGCCAGTAGAAGTGGCCATCACCTACTTATCTACTTACCACACAATAGGGTAAGAGACAGGACCTTTAACAGTCGGAAAAAGATAAGGGATAAAATCTTGGCTATCCTAAATGCAAAATTCTCTGTAAGTGTAAGTGCGTGTGTGCGTATGCATGTGTGCATCTTATTCAAACTGAACAAAACAAATAAAGGCAGACACGTTTTCTTTTCTGTATATTCTCTTGAATAAGAATTACATAGAAATTTTAAAATACGTCATAAAAGTCCATATTATTCTTCTTTACTGTAATTTTAGAGAGTTCAGATAGCTTTCATCCATAATTAGACAATAAAAGAAAAACCAAAGCAAAAGAAGAAAAAACGGACCCTGGCGATGTATTTTTAAATGTGGGTTCTTTTTCAAGTGAATATACGAAGAAAAAAAGCACGAAAGTGTCTCTATGACTTTGTGTACTGTTTAAATATGGATAAGATATTCAAACACACATGCACACACACTCACATAGAAACATACTATTCAGGCATTGTCGATCTGTCTTTTGTGTTTATTAGTGTTATAATGACTTGCCGTAGTAGTAAAAAACGTAGAACCGCATACAAATATTTTAAAAAAATAGTATTTTGATATTTCTTCATCATGATAAGATATTTTTTGCTATAAGTTATAATTTACAAGAAATAGATTTTAATCACTAAAACAAAATTCAAGGTAAGTAAATAAAATTGCCTTAGTGAAAATCTCCCAATTTAAATATCCCTACTTTTGTATCAAACCTTGTGTGGTCAGTAGATAGATGGGTGTGGTAGATAACTTCAGACAGCGTGTTGAATAATAAATTGGAGATTTTGGTCAGTCTGAATGACGTATTGGTCAGTAACTGATGTTTTTACATTACCTTTCACGTTAGAGGCTGTAAAGACCCACACATGTTAAACCTGGGACATATTGTTAATTCTCTTTAAAGGCCATATCCCTATCTTGTCATTTATTGATGTTTGATTTAGCGGGGCTTATTTTTCAAAACTGGTGATTTAGAAAAATGGTATTGACTGGTTTTGTGCAAAATATCTTTTAGTATTTTTATACTCTTTCTCTCTTTACCTCGTTGATTTGGCACCAGATTATATGCAAAGTCCACGAGGCAAAACTGGGATGCATTTTTAGCTTTGGTTTTTCGCAAAGTTGAGTGGAGTCACTCTGCATTTTTACAGACAGGGAGAACAATGTCGCAAAAGCTCTTGTGATGTTGGGGGGTTTTGTTTGGTTCTACAATACAAACAATGAATTTTAGGTCGGCAAATTTGCAATGTTTATCACCCAAACTAAATCATGCAAAATAAATGTAACATTACAAGACATCTTACGTCAAATTATACCTTAAACTTGATAATGTAGCAAACTTTTCTGATATCGATAGCTTTAGGTGAAATTTTCAGTTGGCATACGATAAACAACACTTGTTACACTGGGAAAAGACCTTGGGTACAAAATGTCGATCAGTGTACAAAATCCAGGCTTGGCAAAAATTTTAACAAACTGACTGAATTAAACAAAAGTCAGTATCATTTACCATTGAATATAATTGTAAATTTGCTGCCAGTGAATTGGCAAAATAGAAAAAAGAAAGTAAAAATTCTAAATTCTACGTGGGTTTCATATCGATAAAATTCTGACAAAAACTAAAAACGACAACCGAAATCCGATAGTCACCGGTTCCCTTGTCATCCGAAAGCCCCATCTTAAATCTATGGACATTTCTAACTTTACGTTTATCCTTTTCGCCATATAGACCCATAATGTTAAACCTATGGATATTTCTGATATAGGATATCCCCTCGTCGCTATCAGTCCACACAGATGGTGACCTAATGTTAATTTCCCTTTGTACCCCAAGTGCAACCAGCCCCCCCCCCCCAAAGTTTTAAAAAATGTCAGTCTAAAGTTAAATTCTTGTAGACATCTATAATCCACAGGCCGTCTTTAACATTTGATTCCTGTAGACATCCCAAAAGCCCTATAATACCGTAGTAATTTACAGAAAAATGATGCATTTTGTTTGCATGGTCTTTCTCTGCAAGAAAAGAAACCCTAATCTATTTGGACCATTTCGGTTACTTCTTTGACTGGATTGATTGTAGGATTGACCAATAAGATACGAATGAAAAATAGATGCTTTCGCAACATATCGATCAATCCTTGTTTCGCGAATAGCCGAGATGGCCGGAATGGCTGTTATCGTCATACAGTCGAGGTATGATCCGAAGGATCGACCTCGAAGTGCCAATGTATTTATTATGCACCATGCATAGGCTGGTTTCATTACTCGTAAAATCATCAGATGCCCGTGACACCTGATTTATATAATCAGACCAACCCTAACCATTCCTGCAAAGCCAGAAATTGGCATCTGTCAAGGCAGAATAGGGAAAGATTGTTTTGGTTATCTATCTATCTATCTATCTATCTATCTATCTATCTATCTATCTACACACGCACATATATTGGGATAAAAAACAACACAAACGCCGATAATTCTGTGCAGCTAGTTTCGCATTTAATACATGCTTCTTCAGCCGCAAAATGTTTTGAAAGAAACGGATGACGTCTTTATATTTTGAAATAACAATTACGTCATTACGTAACGTCATATATAGAATCTATGTTGGGGTTTGGACCGAGACAAAGAAATCCCAGTCGCGGGGAGACATACAATGTAACTCCTCGACTGGAATTTCCTTGTCTCGGTCCAAACCCCAACGTAGATTATTTTTCTCACCCAATATTTTCCTTTAAAGTAAAAAGAACTCTTCACTAGTGTAATATAGTTCACGTCCAAATGTTTACATGAGGCTCATTAATACAAATATGTTAATGTGGGCTGTGGTGTGACCGTTGGATCCGAAACGCACAGTTTATACGCGTGAGCAAAGAAAAATAACAACATAAAACGTCGCATAGTAATGAGGTATTATCACATTTAATATATGGATGTTATATGAAATTAACAATAAATAATTAATATTTATTACAAGAAACTGTTTCATTTTCATCAGTTCCAATTTTGAAAAGTTATATTGTAAATAATGAAACGATATTGGGTACTCAGCTCTACTGTAGTTATACTTAGTACAAGCTGTAACGAAGAGTAACACGTTGCATTAGATTATTCATGGGTAATTAGAGATCTGTGTCACTATCGTATATAACTCTCCTTTTCTTTGGAGGAGGTGAAACTGTTTGTGACATACTTGTGTTGTCCTTAATATTGATTGTAAAATTACCCCCGTGTATGAAAGACCCTCCAAATACGGACCCTAGCGGATAACCATTTGCTAAACTTTCAAGTTTACGGATTCCTTGAAAATTTATTTTTCTGTCATGGAAATATGGCAAGTGCTACAGTGAAATTTGCTTATGGATTAATGTGTTGACGGATAAATGATTCCTTCTGGCTGGTAATTGCATTATTTGTCATTAAATATTGTTGGTATATTTTTGATTCGAGTGAGGCACAATGGAGATGCTTAACAAAATTAGAATAAAGCATGTTTGACATAACACATTTCTGGCTGTTACTACGTTTTCTGTAGTTGTTAAGAGAGTTGGGAGGCTATGAAGTGTATAGGTCTATAGTCTATGTGCATAGATAAGTGTTTTCTGTCATAGTTCATTTCACACAGCATTGAGAATTTTATCCTATCTGTAGCACAGTCAATTTTCAGGTCAGCGTCATTAAGTGTAGCTAACAGTATATAATTTGTTTCACAAGAAGTATTTAAAACTAGTTAGGTAGCTCTAGCTACATTTAATGACGCTGACCTGAAAATGTACTGAGCCAGGCTGCATATTGGATAAAATTGACCATGCTGTGTGGAACGAACTAGCATAATACCAAAAAGCTCCACATCGTGTGCGTGTGTCTTTTTCTCTCTCGAAATGTTTTTGTATGGTGTGTTCTCAAAGATGGATTGACCTTAAGTTACTATGTTTTTGTTATATATTTGTTGTTGTTGTTGTTGTTTGATTGTAGAACAACTACGTTAGGCACAGCAGAAGACAACAAGGGTTTCTTTTTTTAAAAGTAGTTCTGAGCGCGTGAACACCTTGACTGGGACGACTGGTCTGAGATGATTAGACTGAGATAAGAAAAGTAAGGTTAGCAAAACAGCTAGATTTCTCTGTCGCATGGGTGAGATAAATGATATGCATCATCATAGCAATTATATATATATATATATATATATATAT
>JAECUM010040577.1:0-23304 GCA_016617855.1 Megalonaias nervosa
TTTTTGGTCAGATGTTAAAATTACTGTAATGGCAGCCAGTGTTGTGTGTAGATTTAGTACAATCAAACGATGGCGCTATGCAAAATTACATGAAAACAGTGAAAGCACACTGCAGATAGCCTAGACCAATAATGATGCATGTGCAACATTTGTGAATCGTTATTGGGCCTCAGTATTCTTGAACTCGTTGGACTGATGATCATGCATTTATCGACTGCGATAATAAATATCTGAAATTATTGATTTATTGAAATTGAATCAGCAACACTTACGGTATATACAATATCATTAATTCTCTTTAGCATATCTACATTTTGAATAGTACAAATAAAATTCCCACGTTTTATCATCAGTGATCTGGGTCATATCACAACTAACCCTCAGGGACATACCACTAATTTCTGCGGTTTTCATTGTTCATAAAAAGAAAACAGTATTAAAAAATGTTTATATCCAATTATTCATCTAAAATAAACGCTTTAATACACATAGCACATTAAATATTCTATAGATGGCGCCGGAGATCAATATCGAGTAACCCCTGAACCGTAGCTGGATGAATTAATCTCCGAACAAGGGAGGAAGTGGTAATATTTCTTCTAATATAAGTTTATGATATTTAGTTAGACGGCGGGCGAAATACAGAGTAGACGTTTTATATAGGGTTACACCCCATTTGGTTCATAATATTGGTAGAATTGATAAAGTCTTTGCATCATTGGATATCAAGTTTTGAGTAGGAGAACTTGGTTATACCATCATTTGCATAAGCGCATGATCTTTGTGGTATTTCTTCCCTAGACGTAAAGACCGGTTGAATTGGTAACAGTCGACCCCTTGGTGCAAATAAGAAAAAGATAGCGATACGTGCAGAATTATTCTCCTAATATCGAACAAATCAGGAATGCCTGGATTAAAAATGCTCCCTGCAGTGTGCTACTTCATGTCGGGTTTAGGACAGTTTTTCAAAATGTGACTGCAAAAATGACCTTCGAGGCAGCTTACCTGTATCATGTATACTTTTTTGAAAGTTATTTGCATTGAGTATAGTAATAACATTTACTTAAAATATTTGTTTCCATAAATATATCAACGTGCATTTCACCGTCCTTCGTTCCTTGATGATTGCGTTAAGTAAACTTGATTTGACACCTCTATTGGCAAAGGACAAAAGACGAACATAAGACTGTTTACTGGGTCCGCATACTCAATGGCACGTGCTCTGTTTACGTGTATCAAGGGCTTTTGTTCATGAAACTTAATGATAGATGATTTGTTCATAAATACCCAACAATTCATTCATGTAGGAAGGTCGATGTTTACAGGGGCTTAATTGCTTAATTGGTAAAAAGTCATATGCTTAACTCATCTCTTGTACTTATGTTTTACTTTTTTTAATTGTATATGTTTGCACTAATTTTATTGGTGATTTCAGTCTGTAAATTAAAAAAATGGACTGAAATAGGTGGACGTTTACTATTAAAGTGTTTTGTGTTCATCGCTCATGCCAGGTTGCGACTACGGCAATATATTTCTACTCTGACGATAAACAATTACAATGGTATAAAATATCGTTATTATATTGTATCCCTGCGTGTTCTTTCATTTCTTTTCTTTGCTTTTCTTTTTAATTTCTCTGCTAAAGAGGCCATTTGAGTAAATGTAATTCTTTTATTCTGTGTTATGGTGAAATTTCAAAATGTATTTCAAATAAGAACATTTCGTAAACAATGGGTGGAAAGTGAATGTCGAATGGAAAGAATACTTTACAACACGGCAAAAATAAATTATTGTACTAAGGTTTTGCATGAACAACACTTTTTTTAAACGCATAAAGAAAGTGACAAACAGACAGAGGGGGTATTAACATGGAGGGAACACTGTGAATTTTTGCAGCTGTGGAACGTGGATTTAGTAGAACCGACAACTATCTCATCCCAAGAAACTTGTACCCGAGTTATTATTCACTTTATCATTCTATGACGGTTACAGTTGCTTTATTGATTCCCCTGTGCAAATATCATCGGTAGGGTCGTGCTTTGGATTTGTACACGATGATGGGGTCTGCAAATGTTACCATGCCTTTGTAAAACAGCTAAGTAAATGATGGTACAAGTCAATATTTTTCTTTCTTATTTAACTTTGCTATTGACAAAATTTTAAGCAATATTTGTGAGGTCAAGTACATGATTTCACAATATTATCGGCATGCGATATAAATATTGTCCTGGTTGAATAGTGAGTATTTTCTTTTACTTCCATTATCATGTGTCATGGCCTCATCTGCGTGTTATACAGCCCTCATTATCTATTACAATCTTAAAATCTGATTGTTATACAACCCCTATTATATCACGGCTTTGTCTGAATATTTGACAAACCCCATTATATCATGGCTTACTCTGAGTGTTATACAGCCCTCAATTATATCACGGCTTCATCTGAGTGTTATACAACCCTCATTATCCATGATACCAGTACCAGTTTACATGGTTGATGTATTTAAGAAGCATTAATCTCGGTAATATCATATAATAATGCATCCAAATATCAATTTTAATTGACCAGTTGCTAATTTGTGCAAAAGTATGTATTCACATTTTTGTCATTTGAATTACTTTTCAAATTTCATGCTACGTGTTCTTTATATTTGTCTGTCATGCCATTAACTTCTATTTTCTTTGCATCTCGGAGAACTAATCTCCGAAGGTTTAATATATTTACATAAATAACGTCAGGAAAAGAATACTATTTGTAAGTACTAACACAAGAAATCGGACACGTGGCTAGAAATTTAAAATGGGGAGTTGAGGCATGGGAAAGCCCACTGACAGTTCTTGAATTTTTCAGAATTTCAAAGTGTTTCAGCAGCATACCTGGTCCTGGGTGGGGCGCATGATAAATTCAAAATGAAAATGCACGACGAGACAAACATGTGGTGACATTTACCTCGCGTCTTTTGCACGATCAATGCGAAAAAGATAATGTGCTTTCGGGACAAACATGTCATGTGGAGACTTAGAGTCTACTTGCTAGTAGCGTGATTTTAGATGCATTTGTACAGTTTATACCCATACAAGTCACTAAATAATTAGTCGACAGATGACAGACAGACGACGGTTGGTAACTATTATTGGCAGACTCTATACTCGTCGTTCCAAAAGTCACGCAAACGTGTGGTCAGGGCCAGGCTGCATTTTGTGCTCACGGGCAACATGCTATTGCTTTTTTCTAGCCGGGACTTACACATACTCATTTTTATATGTGAGCCCCTCGTTAGCTCCCAGCTATGTAATCTGGTTACCACTGAGGTGTCCCCCCACCCATATTTCTAAATTTATAAAGGCTTTTACATTTTCGTGTTACCCCTAAAGGTGTTGTTTCTTCCGTACAAAATCGAAAAGAAATTGGAACGTGATTTATGTAAGCATATAAATGTATATATATATATATATATATATATATATATATATATATGGTATATATATATATGTATATATATATATATATATATATGTATGTGTGTGTGTGTGTGTGTGTGTGTGTGCCGTTTAGTGCATATGGTGGCCCCTTTAATCGATTTTATTGAACATTCATTTCTTTACGACGCTAAGAAGTTATAAATACACCCTCATAACGTGTAAATTCTCAAATAAACTCACCTGTGTCCATCATGTCAGAGTATGTTGGCTGTCACTAACACTCCACATTTAAAGAGCACCTGTCTTGGAAGTGCAATATTCGACTTTGAGAGAACCGAATAACGACATGCATTTATATTTAACATTTATTACTATCATGAACGTCTGAAGTCTGGAATATTTACATGGTGTTTAGTGTAACAAATATGATTTCAATAATGCATCCCGGCATGTGAATCAATTGCATTGCCGAGTGGAGAGGGACAGTAGAACACGAAAGCTTGGCGAATAGTGCCGGTATTCGCGGGCCTTTTGATTCCTGTTAGGAACGGAACATATATTTGTCTAATCTGCTTGATTATATGTGTGTCAAGAAATAAAAATGTAGTTCACACTATTACCTATCCAGTCTGGTATATGGGTGTCGACTTATATATGCATACGCTAAACTACAACAATGTCCAATTTAATTTGAACTAGTTTGCTGTCGCTGTGGATGTCGATTTATATATGCATAAATGAAACTAACACGGAAACTACCACGATGTCCAGTTTAATTTTAGCTAGTGTGCTGTAGCTGTAACTCAGTGTTTAGTGTGTTTGACTCACAACCAGGAGGGTACGTGTCGGAATCCTGACCAAACAATGTATTATTATTACCCTCATGATGATGTACTGTACAAACTAATAAATTCAGTTAGGTTTTGGATATGTATTTAGACAAAAAGAATTATGTTGCTGTTATGAAATATGATCCAGTGTAGACAGGTAAGTCATGTTCTGAAGTAAGTGGACTGTATGTATGTTGTATGTATGTATGTGTGTGTGATTTGGACTTTTAACGTAGCTTTAACAATCTTTCAGTCATATCGCTACGATGTCTGCAACGTGGCGGTTTATGGTGATGTCTAGCACTGGGGCGTCATGCCGCAGACATGAAGCATCATATCCCACCCATTCACATTATCCTGACACCAGGCCAACAAATCCTAACACAAACCTCTTAATGCTGAGCAGCAAGCGAGGCAGCTGCTAGTACCATTTTTATGTCTTTGGTATGACTCGGCCGGGGTTCGAACCCGCGACCTCCGCATCCGAGGCGGACGCTCTAACCACTTAGGCCACCAGAGCGGTCTATGTATGTATGTATGTATGTATGTATGTATGTATGTATGTATGTATGTTATGTTATGTTATATTTTACGACACCTATGCACAAAATTGTTGTTTGGTGCCAAGAAAAAAGTTTAGTTCGAAAAATGTTAAATTGAATTGCACAAAACAATTTAGTAAGGTAAAACCTTCCAAATAAATGTATAATTAAAGTACATGAAGATTAAATATACAACATAAAGATGTTAAAATTCTGTTACATATATATATATATATATATATATATATATATATATATATATATATATATATATATATAGATATATATATATATATAAGGACAGGTAAACATCTATACGACTTGATTATAACAAACCGTATTCCCTAAATAAAACTCTTAAGATTTTCTCAGGTGGTACGTACTCTTACATTTTCGTAAATCTGTTCACGTAAAAATACTTCTGCTTCACAGAGTGAAAATCAACACACACACACACACACACACACACACACACACACACACACACACACACTGGACGCTGGCAGTGACACACTCTGGACGACACTCACCCTTCATAAGATATGCATAGGTCAGGTACGTGTACGATAGGCAGTTGGCACAGTGCCACCTCATCCCTCGGATTTGTTCTATACCAGGAATACGTAGGTGGAAAGACACACAGACATACATAGGCCCAGTAGCGTAGCAAGAAATTCTGCCTCCTCCCCCAAGACTGAATTAAGGGATCCTATCCAAATTTAAAAGAAAGTTGATTGATAGGAATTTTGGACACCCAACAAGGTCTGGCCTTCTCTCGAGATTACAACTGAATGATGAACAGAACATATAATAAAAATAATCCAAAAATGTTTCTGTGATGGTTATTGACGTGTTCTGAAAGTTCTTTGTTATTCATTTGAATAATAAAAATGCTTGAAATAAAGACTAAAACAGCTTTTATGAAAACAGATGAGTTATAAATTTATGACAATGTAGCTTTTCTGGTTTGTTTTTATCTAATATCAATACATCGGAAATGCGTAGGACATTTTTTTGGTTGAATTAATCTTCAGCGGACGTCCATTAATAGTTTGTCCTTTTTAATCAGTTCAAAAAACCCTACATTATTTAAGAATTCGATCTTTCATTTAAAAATATAACTCATTCCATACTAGTTTAAATTGATTATCTTCCTTAAAAATTGCGTTCTGTTACTTCTCACATTGGTCAAATATAACAACCGTAAAATGAGACACGTTTTTCGAATATAACAACCTAACAATGAAACACGTTTTCACACTCGACTTTGCTGTTTTATCTGTAAATCTTTTGACCATCACTTTTTTTGTTAACAGAGGGAAAATAAAAGAATAAAAAAGAGAGAAGACAAATAATTTGTTTAAAGCCAATATTTCTGGAGTCTGATATAACGATTTTATAATGCCCTCCCTAATTCCTCGACTCAACTCAAAATTTTATTTTTACGTTGGGATTTCTGTCAAATTAATGTGCTTCTTGGATACCCTAATCTTGAAATAACCATTCTGGTTTTTTCTTGGGAGTCTTGGGGTGTGGAGTAGATGGGATTTTTTAGTATTTGTTTAACCATTTTTTATTATTTCACCTGCCAAATAACTCGATTCATCTGTGTGTAGTGAGCAAAACAAAACTGAGAAATTCTGTGAAAGCCATATTAATACGTTCAATTGTTGACTTTGGGGTTTAACGCCATTTCCAACCCATGATAGGCCATAAATGGCGACCAGTATCATTGGCGTGGGAAGAGCCAGGAAATAACCCTACAAAGACTCCCGGGATGAATTACCAACCAACGGGAAGGTACTGGAAAACTTTCTCACACATCCACGATTGTCGAGCCGTGACTCGAACGTACGCAGGCAGATGTGAGATGCCAGTGATTTGCAAAGGTGAGGACCTTAGGCCTCTCGGTCTGCTGAGATGCCAGTGATTTGCAAAGGTGAGGACCTTAGGCCTCTCGGTCGGCTGAGATGCCAGTGATTTGCAAAGGTGAGGACCTTAGGCCTCTCGGTCTGCTGGCAGCCCCTGATATATTTAGATACGCACTTCCTGAGAAGTACAAATTGTTGAAGTTCATACACGGACTGGGACGGGGAAGGGAACAATCTTAATATACTATGGTTCTTCGCTTGGATTCATAATGACAAATCAATTGCAAAACATATTTGCGGGCTCTGTATGATAAATTTACTTACACTACACAAACCCACTAACCCTACTTTAGAGGTGGCGAGATCAGGTTGAAATTCGAAAACAGTGGTGAATATACATCTATATACAAATCATCACAAATTGTAAACCCGTGTATTAAGTTTAATTCACACGTGCTCAACGCGAGCTTAATTTTGGAAAAAAATCAATAATCTGAAGGGGAAAAAATCATACCGAGTGACAAAAGTACATCAGATTACCTCCATGACCCGTTCTGACATAGGACCCTGTCTATCATACTACAAAAGAGACAAGGTAAGTAATTTCTATAAACTTCGTTCCACGCCTGACCCTCGATTCCTTTCTGCTAATTCCGTCTTTGAAGGCACACAAGCATAATCCGTGGCTTGTTTTACTCCTGAAATATTTTTCTATTCATCATAGGGGTAATCTGAGGTAATTTGGTTACTCGGTATAATTTTTTTTCGCTTCAAATTACTGTTTGTTGTTGTTGTTTGTTGTTGTTGTTGTTGTTGTTGTTGTTGTTGTTGTTTTTCTGTTTTTCCTCAACATAAAGCTAGCGACGAGCACCTTTGCTTAATTTAAAGGAGATTTGAGGAACACATCACGTGCATACACACGCTCAGAACCTTGGCTAGGGTTGACACAAAGTACGTGGATTTTGAAGAGAATTCATTAGTTTCAACAAGATAAGCTGCGAATGAAAACTCTTTGTCAAGGACAAGACTGAGTATAAGAATGACCCTACTTTTCTTTCCTCGCCGAGGTAAAGAACAAGCGGCAATCCAGCAGGCGTTTCTGTCTGTGCATTCGCAATTAATACAATTCATATCCTAATGTTAATTTACATTAGAGTACTGGCGAAACTTAGGAATTTTTATTTGGACGTTATTGGTATAGGCTTATCACGAATTTGAGGTTCTAACGTACTATAATTTTAATCTTTTTCTGGGGCGATGGAGGGGGGCGGCTTGCGGAGGTGGCCTAGGCATGGGTGAGAATGTTGATAACTTAAAACAACGCAAGGATATGCTGTCTGTAACTGGTGTTATTCTTTTGACGACACTCACAGATGATCCCTACCTGCGGGATAGATCCATAGTCTGGTACAAATCTAAATAGGTCTACAGACATCTACAGCACATGTACTATAGCTGTCTCTGATAGAAGTGCTATAGCTGTCTCTGAGAGATCATATCTTGCTTCCAATACAAACTATGATGACAGTACCATAAGGTTAGCGATGACAGAACCGCTGGGCTTGAATTGGGAACAACAAACAGGATTATCAATGTCATCTTTATTATTTCTGACACTGAAGTGGTGTGTTGGGGGTTTCTTTAATTGTAGTCGCTATTGTACATTTAGGATACTGTTTCTCAACACATGAATTATTTGTGTGCATTTAAAATTCCGGATCATGCAGGGCTCCGGTATTCTTATTACAATTGGCAACAGTTTTCTTGTTGTTTGTATGAACAACGGGGGGCGTGAGAGGGTGTCACTGTGCTGTGTTGTTCTCTGCTGGCTATAATTTATCATGGTGAACATAACCCAAAATGAATTATTTTTTTCGTACAAAAAGTCACAAAGAAATAAATAATTTCGCTCCGTCTCCGTAGGAGTTTAACTAAAATTAGAATAAATCCGAGAAGCTCACATACTTATACACAGAACAAGTTGTCAAAAGCAATAAATTGCAGTACACTGATTATCTGTCTGTGCTTTCATCTACGACTTTAAATCATCTTGCTTACGAAGTACGACAAAACTGTTGCTCAGTAGACAAAACTGTTAACGCTTCCTGGGAGTCAATTGTTTATTACCCCGACGGAAGTTGTTGGACTTTTGATAGTTTGTTTATCTATCTATCTGTCTATCTATCTATCTATCTATCTATCTATCTATCTATCTGTCTGTCTGTCAGTCTGTCTGTCTGCATTCCTGTTTGTATGTTTTCTGCCTGTCTTTCTATCTACCTATCTGCTCCAAATGCCTCGGCAATATATAACCTTTAAAGTGTTGCTGTGTCGTAAAACACCACAACCAAACCTATATGTCTGTCCCTGTCCCTCTGTTTCCCTCTCTGTCTATCTTGCTTAAAGATGAATAAAACAAGTGTGTTACAGAACCACCGTTCATGGAAGGCAATCATTCACCAATGACTATAACTGCTCTACTATACAAGCTTTCAGGACAGCGGACATATCAAGAATCCATTGGTAATCGTTGATATCTTGTTGCTTTCTTTCCGTAGAATGGGGCCAGCAAACTAAGCATGTCTAATTAATTTGAACTAATGTTTAAAGATCACTGATCTTTCAACTGTCACTCAACTTTGTTGCTGTTTTATTGTCCCGGGTTGTATGTCAGAGAGGTGATCATTCCATTAGCAGACCAGTTCATATTGTTAAACAACATTATCGTCCTTATTCCATTAATTAGGGATGTTATCCCGCGGCAACTTGCATCGCCCTTGGGGTTCATTATATATGCATTTGATATCCTGGGATCTCTGTTTTATACCACCCTGAAGCGGCTTTAACGTTTTCTGATCTTTGTATTAAGTTACCATTTTGCACGTTAGCTGTCCGATGGACCTTGTGCATGGTGCGCGTCCTTAATCTGGTTAAAAGAAAACTGTTTTCTGATCCAAATGAGATTACTGCAATGTAAGATGGAAACTGTATAAACAGGGGCGTAGAGAGCGATCACGGGCCCTGGGGTAAGAAACACCCATGCATCTCCTAGTACTTGTTCAAACAAAATTTATCTTTTATAAAATTAAAAAGTGTTGTTCGGCCCGGGCCCCCTTACGATCCAGGGGATATATCCCCGGTCCCCCCCCCGTCGGCCCTGTGTATATATTGGAACGGAACTTTATTTCCAACTCGGGTCCAGTATGCGTGGTGTAACGGGGAAATATACAGCGAGAGATGATGCGTGGGTCTGATCAGCAAAACAATATACATAAGTTTAAGGTATAATTAGCATTGCATCCGTTTAGATAAGGCTCATGTTGATTTGAATCCAGTTTTATGTAAATTACGTATGTAATAAGTACATTATCTCTGTTGTATTTAGCAGCTCATAAAATGGTCTTGTTTGAGATTGCTTGTATGTAGCATAGCCATGCCAACATATAGCCAACCCTTGCTGCTATATATATATATATATATACGCATAAACTACCAGCCAGTTTTTAAGGACGAGGTGGAATCGAGGTTGCTGGCTATATCTATACTAATTCACTTAATCCATATTTGTGATGTAACAATTGACTCTGTAAGATTCAACATTTTGGATGCTTGATTAGGCATATCTAATTCCTACATATAACCTTTTGTATGGCGCTAAATAGCATAACAATACTGATATGCCGTAAAAAAAAAATACAATCAATCAATCAGTCAATATGCATATCTAATAAATGTCAAGTTGTTTATCTTTCTAAAATAACAAATCAATATAGGCCTCTACAGAGGTCAGAGAGACCCGGGCCACTTCGATGGATTGAGGTCCCTAGGCACTGGTTGATGTTGTAGGGTTTAACGCCGTTTTTCAGTACAAGATAGCTATTCATGGCGGCCAGTATTAATGGTGGAGGAAGAACACGGGAAAACCCCGGAAAGAACCACTGAGCCACGAGAAGCTACTGGCAAGCTTTCTCACATACGCACATTGGCAGAACCTGAGACTCGAACCCACGCAGACAGAGGTGAGATAGCAATGATCCGTAACGGTGAGCGCTTTAGACCCATCGGCCACTCGGCCCCCCGACCCTTTTTACATTAAAATTTGGGATGCCAAAAGAAGTCCATATAATTTACTATATAAATATTTAAAAGACAACTAAGTGCACAACCAAGTATATTCACTGTTTACAAAATTGTTTATTTAAAAACCGCTTTTTGTGGAGGCCCTTAGGTATTGAGCCCCCGGGCGAAAATGAGCCCCTCCCCCATTTGGTCTTAATCAGTATATATAGTAAACCCCAGACGGAGTTGGTAGCGAGGTCTAATTTCGCCACCTGGTGAGTAGATTGGTAGTAGGCTTGAAATGGAATCTCTGCCTTTGAGATGAGTGTATTGGTAAGAGACGGTATTCCGAGATGGGCTTGTGGAGAGTGGGTGGAGGAAAGATTCTAAAGGAGCCAGTAATCTGTATGTAGTTCAATATTAGACGGCACTGTTTCGTACAATAAAAAATCACTAGTTTCAAAAACATCGAGGCCAATGTCAATCATAAACATACTTTTAAATAGCATCATTTGAAAAATAGACTAAACTCTGCATGTGCTATGCAAATTATAGACACAGAAACTGATAACGGACAGTTTCCCGACGTTTATAGCTTAACAAGCTCTTCGTCATGGAAATAAACAAGTCACATCCATAAAAACAAAATATCAGCACAAGAACCAAGGGAAAATCTGGACTCGTACACATTTTAATGTCAAGGGAATGTTCAAACAAGAAGTAAATAATGCAATAATGAAACAAGTAAAACTTTCATGTGCAAAATTGATCGTGCTAGGGCCAAATGGGATGCTCTGGATATTAAAAAGCATTTATTTTCAACTTTATTTGTTTTTGACATTGTTTTAACTACGCGTCAATTGTATTAGAATCTCTTACTAGGACAAAACATGTTTCGTCGGAAATTTCAAGACAGACCATAGTTGGCATGCAGAGACATTAAAACTGAAGTGATCTCCAAACATTTTCGTTACACCTTGACACTCACCCCACTCCCAGTCACTTAGTATACAAAAACAGCATGCTTTTGTCAAACAGGTCAAAGTTTATATTGTTTAAGACAATAATGACCTGGCCTCTAAACTTGTTTGTCTAATCTTATTAGCTCTCATTAGCGAAAAGTAATTCAAACTCTTACAAAACTAGTATTAGTGTTTAGCATTTGATTTTCTGTGTACCAATGTGCTTAATAAATGCGCTTTCACTTTCAGCAAATCTAACAGAAAAGCTTTACTCTTTGTATTTTAGTCCTGTCTGCGTACTTTTGATGTTCCCGATAAAATGTCGTAAGTTGTTTATTTATTTTTTTATAAAAAGTGTATTTGTACATACACATAGGTTGGTCTCTTCATACATAAGGTTATGTTAAATGAAATGTGAAAAGAGGGTTTTGCTTCTGTCTGTTAAATGCCTACGTACAGATTTGAAAAAGGTCCGGCCACGATAAAGAACATATTAATTCTCCTGTATGACATTTAGAATGTTTAGAAAATATCCATTTCTAAACAATCTTATTGATGCAGACATATATTCTTTTAAAATAAAAGTGGAAAGAAACGTTTTTAGATCACCTTCAACTGTACAACTCTAATATCAAAATGTAAGGTTAGACAAAACTTCTAGAAGACACAAAGTCGCGCGAACAGTGTGTGTGTGTGTGTGTGTGTGTGTGTGTGTGTGTGTCCTTGTGGTAATTCTGCTGTTTTATGATTATTCTGTTATTCGAAATAAACAAATCTGTTAACATCTAATCATATAGGTGTGCCATATTATATGACCTCCAGGTAAATGGGCTGGGGAAATGATTCTGCTCCCAATTTCTAATATTTCGCATTTTCTTTCTACGGTAGAAACGTGAAATTACTCAGAGAAACGAGATCAGAAAATTTACACATTTTATTATATTTAGGGACGTTGAAAACCATTCTGTTTGACATTGAATCCGATATTTTTTATTTTTTATTTTTTTTTATTTTTTTTTTTTTTTTTTGTTTGTTTGCTTGTTTGTTTGTTTTGTTTTGTTTTGTTTTGCTTGTTTCTTGTTGTATTGTTGTTTGTTCTTTTTAAAGGGGGAAGGGGCCGTAGGCACGGGGTAAAGGAAATGAAAGACGGGACAGTTTCAATACCCTACAGAATATTGACGTTGCTCCTTTATTAACTGACTTCTGGAAATGGCATATAAAATCTATCTGTCCTTGGATATAATCTTGACTTACTATAAAGAGCATTTTTGAGGAATGAGGAAATATATCTTCTAATAGCGTCATGTACATGCAAGCAATATAACCGCAACGACAGGTTTGGCTATACGCTGTACAAAAGGCACAACATAAAGATGACTACGCGCGGCTATACTGTACCACCAATATCTAATGATTTAGTCTTCGACATTTTTCTTTACGTTTTGCCAGCAAAACAAAGTAATCCATTTGTATGAATATATGGCAAGTATCACGTGGGATGTTAAGTTACCGCGTTATGAAATATAAGCACGAGACGTACTGCTTCAGTGACAAATGCCAACAAAAAAATAGTATTGCTGCAGCTCAATGTTGAATGTACAGGTGAGTAGTTTTTGGGTATTTGATCTTTTTCCACACCAAAGGCCCTAATATCCATTATTAGCCACTGTTTTAAAATTGAATAGCCTCTTTTCACGCGAAGTAAGACGAAATGTTTGTGTGCCTTATTATAGACATAAAACCAGCAACTGATGTATGGTACCTGCAAAGAAATCAGCACTCTTTATTTTTGACAAACATTATTCAGAACAATGAGGCAGTCGTTCATTTTCCTTTTGTATGCGAGTTTTGATTCCTTTTTTGATTCCTTCTTAATTTCATGATGGAGGGGAGATCTTCCATCGCTCCTTTAGACCCCCACTCTAGCCGTTACCACCACCATCCCAAACATCAAACAGCCTCTCCCTTCCCGGTTATCACTGAAGTTCACAGCAAGGATAAGTAAATAAAAGAGAAAGAATGCACTCATTCCAAACATTTCAGTCGAACCCCAGCAACTAATAAACAGGAGTTTACACTTGCACATTACTTTACACACGTGTGATATATATATATATATATATATATATATATATATATATATATATATATATATATATATATATATATATATATATATATATATACAACACGAGTATTGTGCGCCAACATTTCACCCGGCACATAAGCAGACAAAAAGTAAAGTTTGACAGTAATTCGTAAAAGATTAACTGGTCCCGAAAATATCTTGTGGAAGCAGCTTTTAACTAATAACCTAAAGGTCGGAAGTTCGAGTATCGCCTTCAGCATATCTCATGTGACTTAAGCATGTTATTCAAATACAGAATTTGAAACCGGATGGTTTCTTACATACAGGTAAGAGGCCATGACTGGTTACCAAAACAATCAAGCGCGTAGCTGATTGATCAGGTGCCTATTAACAATATGTTCACCTTTCTCACCTCAATAGGCAGGGATAAAATAGCACAGCTGCATAAATCTTTCTTTTGTATCCCATACCCGGTCTAGAACCCTTATTACTCCAGGCAGATGCTGACGGACATCACTTTAGAAGCGGGCTACCAGCAACAAATTATTCTGTGTACTCTTAGTCACTTGAATCCGTGTGAAAAGAGACAAGTTCTGAGTTTTAGGCACGGGTAATTGAACGATTCCAAAAAATATATAAATGTTCAGCACACTTCTTTTCGTTTCTAAGTTAAATTTTGATGTGTTGTACGAGTAGGTAGAGAACTAGACAGACTAATTGCCCAAATATTATCCTAATTACTGGCTGGTATAATTATCTCGCAGCTGTAGCCCATGTTATGATTAACGATTACATCAGCCAGTCTCTTTTTGCATGTAATTTTGTTTTTGTTTTTTTAATTCTCTGTGCAAATATGCATGCTAGATCGTCTTGATCTCATATGCCGTAGGAGACGCAACAAAGGAAATAAAGCGGTAAATGTAAAATACTTGTAGGTCACAAACTTTCTTAAGACTAATAGAATACAGCTGATACGTTCGTCGTAAATCACTGGCATGTCACTTCGCGTTCTTATGCTGGACGATGTCTGATTAGGCAATTAACAAATTATTACGCAGAAGTAAACCCATAAACCGGGGTTGGGGGGGGGGAGGGAGCTCTAAAGATACACCATCGCTTACAAAAACCTGCTGATATATCGCACTTGGGATAAGAGCGTTAATGCGTTAATTAGTTCAAACTGTAGCGTCTTTATTTTTGTCTAGAAAAGATGCAAATGTATCGATGAGAATATGTGTGTACTTAAGTTCCGTGAGGCGACGATGGAATAGAAAATTGTGTCCTGTCAGATTTCAGTAGCCTCAATAAAATCAATAAAGAGTTGTCTATACAACCATGCTACTGAACACGCATACGCTGTCCATGTATGCCGTCTGGACTTTTGACTGATGCATTTTTATACTTATCAAAAACGTTAAGATAACCGATCCAAGAACAAGAAGCTTACACTACGAACTGTGCACAATTAGCGTCTTTGTACGTTGGTTTGTTTCTCGAGTCACAGTTCTGACTGATGAAGTGTTATTTGGAATACCTTGGTGTAATCATTTCATAGTAATCTCACTGTAATAGTATATGTTCTCCTTACAGGTAGATTTAAAGACTAAGTTCGAAACTAATTAGTCGCTTGTAAGGTGTACGTATCCTGTGCTACCATTGAAATATGACTGGTTGAGTATGAAGCAATGTGTTATAGGTAAACAAATATTGATCTATTTCGTTGTGTTAGGCATGTACCTGCCCTCTACCGCCAGTGTGACCTTTAGGGTGTTTAGCCTGGTACTCTGACCTCCCGTGAAGCTCCACACACGAGGTCAGGCATGTACCGTTGAATGGCCGATGCTGGTGGAGAAATTCAAGATAGCGGAAGTAATACAAAATACATTGCAATAAAGAAATAGCATTAAATCAATTATTTCCAGTGGTGTCGCTACCTGCTTTTTTGGCTGCATTAGTCAAAAGTATGTCACTTTAAGAAATACTGAGTGTTTATTTAAAGTGTCACTTTTTTAAAGCGTCGCTTTGCAGTACTGTCAATTTCAGCTTTTGTGTGTGAGTGGTGGGAGGGGGTAGTACGGTGGGAGATTGCAAAATCGTATGGTTGTGTTTTTTGCGTGCGCGTGTGTGACATTGATGCTTTATTTAAATGAAAGTTTGATCGATTGTACTTTACTTTTATTTTGTACTAAGTTTCACATTTTATAATAAACCTATTGTCCTGTCTTTGAGCATACCTGTAGTTCAGAATGCATTAATGGAACAGATAACGGGGTAGGGTGAGGTGGAATCATGTTGGTAATAGAATAGATTCCTAATTATGCAATGCAGTTTGTGGAGAAGACTGTTTGATTTAAATCTTTGCTGGCGAGAATTATATATATATATATATATAAGAGAATGATAGTGTTTGAAAACATCTAATACATGTTTAGTTTCCTATAAGACATAGCTCGAAGAGAAAAGAAACCTTACAGATACATTTTGCAACAACAATGTTTGGGACTTTTTTTTTTTAAATTATATTTTGGAAATATATGCATACATTTATATATACTTTTTGCATGATATGTGTATGTTTATGTAGATAAATTGTCGCACCTTCAATATTGTGCAATTGTTTCGCGTAATTTGAGTTCGATAACCTTAAACTATAAAATTCAATATCACTATGATGATAAAATACTATATTTGGCAGGAATGATGCATTGGAGGCCATCATCTTGTTTGTAGATATATTTAGCAGTAGTTTCATAAAGGCAGTCTTCCTACTTTAAAAGCAAGCAATATCCAACTCAATGACACTAGCTGCACGTCTCTGAAAATTCTCAGAGCTGCATGAGTAGTATAGTGATAGTCTTGTATTGTCACACTTTAAGCAGCAATTCTATTAAGTCATGGACAACCCTAACATTCCTGTACATTTGAATAGTTTTACGCTTCAAATTAATAGTAAACTGAAGGTTAAAACCTGAACATTTCTTTCAAAATTCCTGAAGTCGGTGAATACGGAGTTACTTCATTTGATTGCAACTTATCTGATAGCAATTTATAATGTGCGTTACGAGGAGCTTGTGTTCATTCCTGTTTCATAATGTTGTAACTCTGTTGGTGCTTTCTTCATTATTTGTGATCTGTCTGCAAGATACGATGTTTTCATAAAGTCAAAATATTATCCATTCCTGACTAAATTAAAGGAAAATTTTTATTAAGTTCTAAGATGAGTTCTGTAGTTTTAAAAAACTCTTAAATCGTCAGTGTTCAACAACGACCAGCTCAATCTAACGTGTTACTTTTATCATTATAACATAGCTCAACCTAACGTGTTACTTTTTTCATTATAGCATAGCTAAGTCTAACGTGTTACTTTTTTCATTATTTTCATTATAACATAGCTAAGTCTAACGTGTTACTTTTTTCATTATAACATAGCTAAGTCTAACGTGTTACTTTTTCATTATAACATAGCTCAGTCTAACGTGTTACTTTTTCATTATAACATAGCTAAATCTAACGTGTTACTTTTTCATTATAGCATAGCTATGTCTAACGTGGTACTTTTTTCATTATAACATAGCTATGTCTAACGTGTTACTTTTTTCATTATAACAGCTAAATCTAACGTGTTACTTTTTTCATTATAACATAGCTATGTCTAACGTGTTACTTTTTTCATTATAACATAGCTATGTCTAACGTGTTACTTTTTTATTATAACATAGCTGAATCTAACGTGTTACTTTTTTCATTATAACATAGCTATGTCTAACGTGTTACTTTTTTCATTATAACAGCTAAATCTAACGTGTTACTTTTTTCATTATAACATAGCTAAATCTAACATGTTACTTTTTTTATTATAACAGCTAAGTCTAACGTGTTACTTTTTTCATTATAACATAGCTAAGTCTAACGTGTTACTTTTTTCATTATAACACAGCTGAGTCTAACGTGTTACTTTTTTCATTATAACATAACTACATCTAACATGTTACTTTTTTCATTATAACATAGCTGAATCAGTAGCTACATAAATCTAATAATTTTTGTTTCAAACCGATCAGTGACTTAAGACATATATACATGGACGCCCGCACATAGGGACGAGAGGGATTTCACCTCTAAACACGTATTGGCCTACACGCCCAAACCTTAATAGCTGACCACTACATGTTTTTTCCCCTCCCCCTGAAACTAATCCTGCGGGTGCCCTGCATGCATAGGTCTATTCTCTGTATTTCATTTAGTAGTAATATTAATACTGGACATATCCAGATGTCCAGTCATGGATATCACATCGTACAATAGTAATATTAATACTGGACATATCCAGATGTCCAGTCATGGATATCACATCGTACAATAGTAATATTAATACTGGACATATCCAGATGTCCAGTCATGGATATCACATCGTACAATAGTAATATTAATACTGGACATATCCAGATGTCCAGTCATGGATATCACATCGTACAATAGTAATATTAATACTGGACATATCCAGATGTCCAGTCATGGATATCACATCGTAAAATATTGTATTATAAGGTAGACAGAAATGGCGTAGTGTAATGGTTCAAAACTTACATTGCATAAACAGGTATCTATTGCATTGCACATCCACTCCAACCTCATTATTTGTTCCATTAATGCATTTTCATATACAAATATGCTACATGACAGGAAGGTCGGTATATTGGAAAATGTTGAAACTTAATGTAAAATAGCAGTTAAAACACAGTCGATACAACTTTCATTTAAATAGCATTTCTGACACAATTAAAGCACAACATATACAATTGCGGAAGCTCTCACCGCTACCCCTGCCCCCACCCACCCCCGGCAAATCATACATCATGGCTGAAAATGACAGTACCGTACAGTGACACCTTAAATAAACTTTCAGTATTTCTCTAATTGAGATAGCTGTAACTAATGCAAAGAAAGGTCGTTGGCGACACAGCTGGAATAACTGATTTAATGATATTTCTTTATTGCCAATGCATTTTTGTATTACTTCCGCCATCTTGAATTTCTCCACTGGTATCAGTCATTCAAGGGTGCATGCCTGAGCTCTGGAGCACCATGGGAGGTCAGAGTACCAGGCTATCGGGTGTTACGATTTACCTATCAATCACTGAATGTGTCAGGTTGTTTCCAAGGTTTAACAACCAAGTAGATACTAGTAACCAAACGGAGAATGTTCTCTTGATAAATACTAAATTCAGACTGAGTGAAAAGGGTAACCCTCTCTCTCGTATTGGGGAACCTTGAATCTTTAATGTTTTAAAAATCCCGCCAGATTTGTTGGGGTGTTTTGTTTGTTTGCTTGTTGTAAATTATTTTTTTTGGGGGGGTATCTAACCCCCAGTCTATCTGTCTGTCCATCGTTCTCTGTATTTTTCTCACTGTTTCCTTATCTCTCTCCAATTTACAATTCAGGACTTAATGCCTGTCTATATTTTCATATATTAGCATAAGAAAAAAAAAACAAAAAAAAAAAAAACAGTCGCATTGGGTGTCTTGCTTCATATAATTTGTTACTAAAATGTCTAAAATGATTCGAGATAGTGTCTGCATCTATTATTCGAATTTTTTATGCTACACAAACAAACCAACTAACAAATAAATAATTATAATCAGATTTGGAGAAATCGCTGGCAATCTTATACGAACGGACGGACATAAAATGTCCTGTCCCTGGAGGTAATAGGGTTTCAGATGTCAAATTTGGTTAATAATTTCATTGTTGCGAACAGAGTTTTTCTGAAAGGTAATATTTATAGTTTCTATGCTGCTATTTTTATACTAAGAAAATCTAAAGGTCAGGGGTGTAAATAAAATTAATGTTTTGTTTTCTCTGCTCATTATTATACGTATGTACATGTATATTATACCCTTTCATGACGAAAGCTCTAAGTTCATATTCTAAAGAATGAACAATTACCTTTAAATCCATACCAAGAATGCCTAATTCTAACTCTTGTATCACCACCAAAAGGAGACAGGGAAAAAAAATGCTATAACAATAGAACATTCGTGGGTACTGAACCGGAACGAATAATTGTGATCTGATTCCATATGTGCTAAATGGAATCGGTCACTGTTATTACTTCCGGTTAAGTACGAATGTAGTCTCAGTCTATTTTCAGAATATTTTGTTTACTCTCACCTTTTGGCGGTTACACAGACTTGGATTCAAGCATTCTTAGTATTGATTTAACGGTAATTGTTTATTCTTCAGAATTTGAGCATTACAATGTGGTTGTCTGTGTGTACTTCGGCGACAGTGCACAGTAAGTAATGAGGCATCGATGATGATCCGGTAGTGAAATCTGTGAGCCAGTGCACGGTGCCTTGTTTATACTCCAGCCTCTCAAAAAACATGCAAGTAACCTATGATAAGAACTTAACCGTGAGTGGGTCTTTGAATGTACTTTAGAATAAGATATGATTTATTATAATTTGAACACAAAATAAAGTTCAGAACTGATAAACAAATGCAGAGAATATGTAGTAAATTATATTGTGACCTGAAGTTCAAATGAATGGTTGAGATAAATTCAGAGTTTCCTTGAGGAGTCAGAAATACGTAACATTTACATCTAGCTATCATGAATGCAGCAGAGTATTTTTTTTCTAATCGTGCTTTTATAATATGTGTACAATACATACTATAAATGAAACATATGTCTGAATTTTTAAATTTGTTTAAGCCGAAACCTCTAATCGGAAAAGGTGAAACATTTTATGCTCTTAAGTATTATTCAAACGGTAATTAGTTTTCAACTGAATTATCATGGGCAGTTTGTCATATTTCTGATGCTAAAGCGCGTCTTCCTAACAATGAGAAAGGTTGGTTAGATTAGATTATTTTCTAACCTTTAAAGAAAGGGAGGGAAAAAAATGAAATAAGGGGTCAAATCAGTTAATCATCCGAATAACCCCACCTCTCAAACAAATATTTGATTTTGTAAATTGACTGGATTACTAATACAAAAAAGAATGTGGATGAGGCATTCGAGTACAAGCGTTAATATACCCAGCTGACGAATCGAGAGCACGTCTACGCTAGAGAACAGGAAGTGGGCTGAAACACCTGTCGGGCATTCATCAAACCATTGAACAGTTCCAGGCCCAAATCAAACATCATTAGAGTACGTTTCTCTTTGTAAGTCTTGTTTGCAAATACAATTCAATATTTGCATAGAGATAAGATCCACTCGTTCGCCTTATTACCCTAATGTTATGTGGGTTTACCCCGGCGTTCTTCGGTCATATTTGAGACAAAACGTAAAAACTGAATTTTATTAATACATTTGTCTCTTAAATAAATATTATTCGACTAATTAAGTGTCGCTCAGATTTGAGAAGTTGGTTTGTACCAGACGATTTACACATCATTTATCACGCGACAGTTGACCTTGAAATGCCTTGTTGGCGCCAGAGTCGCGTGTCTTTATGTCAGCGATTTTTATTATTTGATAAAATTGTAATTTATTGTGATTCTGTTTCTACCAATTACATATTACTAGAGTTAAATCTGGATTAATTAGATTGTATAGACTCAGGATGTTAGGAAAATAAATATTGAGTTATGTTACATATCTCCTGTTATTTTTATGTGTACATATTTCCGTACTAACTCATAATGCCATCCCAAGCAAATGGTTGAAGCACCTGGATAAAAAATAACATTCTCTTACCAATATGCAAGAACAAATGAAGCACAAGAAACTGCAGTAGTACCTTTTTATAAGTATGGATGAGATATTAGTCTCGATTGAAGGTACCATCGACGAGAAAATATAATTGAAATCTACTTTGTGATAATATACTCTTTGCAGATATCACAATATTTCCAGCTCTCTATTAATGGATATATGAAATATATCTCTCTTTTACACAGCCACCATGCCTTCTTGTCTAACACTTATGTAAGTGAGTGTGTGCGTGTGCGATTGTTAACAACTTAACGTTTAGTCGATTCTTTGTAGCCAGGTTTTTCCGATGTGCAATTACACTGCATCCATTTATGCACACAGACATGCAGACAGACAGACATGCATCCATGCATGCATGCATCCATCCATATATATTGTGCGTGTGTGTTTGTATAATACCTCATTAGAGAGAAAAAAAATATGTAAGCCACCAGTGTCAACAATTCTTATTGGTATATCATTTCATTTTCACACATTTATCTTACATATAGAAAGTTTCCAAGTAACAAAGTCATGAGAAAGCTTGCCAACAACTTTCCGTGGATTGGTGGTTCTCCCGGAGGTCTTCCGGAGATCTTCCTCTACGAAATATACTGCTCATCATGTATAGCCTTTCGTGTGCTGATAAATGGCGTTAAACCCATGTATACAATACAATTTTATTTAAAGCTGCTGCAACTACGGTTAACGTTACAAGACTATTGAATACCTATGCGTCTCTAAATACAAACGGCTGTTGTTTTGTCAGGGTTATCTTAAATAGATATTATTACTTCATGGAAGACACATGCTGTTATACGATTACTTTTGAGAACACTGCATAATTGTTTTTAACGATCATGTATACATCCATGGTAAGGCACTGTATTGTGTAGTAAACTGTGCCCCTTAAAGTCCTGAACAATTCGAATAATACAGTCATTCTTATACAACTATTTGCTCATCGAAGTATCTACATAATCATCTTCTTGTAAATAACAAATATAACAGGAGTTGTTATCATGTTCAAGGCCAGCAATGAATTAGCAAACAAATCGCCATCTTTATGTACTCCGTCACCACACTATTTAGTCTATGCGTCTGTATTTCTGGAGGGGGGGGGGGCTGGGGGAGGGGGGTTGGATAGGTCTGTAACACGGTAAGAACAGAAACGGCATGAAGTCGCAAACATTGAACGCAGTGTAAAGGAAATCAGGGTACGGTGTACAGAAATAAGACAAAATGCATGGATAAAAGGCAAATCAGGGGAATATACTAGCGGTAGGCGCACAGATTACCGGAATAGATAGAAAGGTCCGTACTTTCCGACTACACGTTTTCAAAAATGAATTTTAACATTCCGCATTAAACTTTAGTTTATAAACCCCATCTCCACTCCACTCTTTCCCCTTCGCCGACTCCTTCACCCTCCCACTGCCCCGCCGCCCTGTATCAGTTACATTGTTAACGAGCTAAGCAATTCAACGCGTTTCACAGTAATTACCACAAATGACAACAAATAAAACCGTTTACGTTAAAGATGCAACGTTATGGTAAGTAGTACCTTCCACCGCCACCTGGGCACAGCAGTGGCGCTGATGAAATGGATCCTGTGATTGGTAAGCTAAGCATGAGAAAGGTTTGTAGACCATTTGGCAGAATTGGATGTTCTACTTGTTACGTCTTCTTAAGTGCATCAAGATGCTTGCCGAATATGGTACGAAAGCAAACTGAATCTGTATATCAGGAAATAGTATCTCTCTACCTCCTTAACCGTGCTTTCTCTCTCTCTCTCTCTCTCTCTCTCTCTCTCTCTCTCTCTCTCT
>JAECUM010040578.1:0-17250 GCA_016617855.1 Megalonaias nervosa
ATATAGACATACAAGCGGTTTATTGCAATTCTTATTTTATTTCGCATATCTCCTATCAACTAGTACTGCTTGTTATTATTTATGGAAATTACCTGTGCTAATACATCGGGATTAAAATTTTTTGCCTTTGTACTTACCAAGGGATTTGAATGAGCATGCAAAGGCATTGTAGTATCCGAGATAAAAAGAAACATTTTCAAACACCAGATTATTTAGATAAATCACTGATTGACTGGTACTTGTTATTGACAACGAATAACTATTCCCGTCTTAAGCCTATTATTGTTTATCGATTACACATCGTAACTAAACAAGACGAAGAGAAACTTTATAGAAAATTGTAATCGAACGCTGCTTGATCGTTTGTTTTAGCGACCAATATTCAGTCATCATCATAAACTGTCACACCACTACTTATCTTTAGAATTGTCAAGGATCGCACAAGAATCGATAATGTGTTTGCAGTTCGATTAGATCGTAATCGAGTTCACAGCTCTTAGGTTGTTGACAAATGACACTTACTCAAAGAGTCCCACTGCCTGCTCCTTTCTAACTGTCCTGGAATGAAAATAAATACTTAAATGAGTAAGAGTATAACACTGTATCATTCAACTAAACACTGAGTGAACATGCAGTTGTTATTGTCTTGAGCAGATAACTTATAAGGACTCCTGCTCAGCCAGCATCAGTAACATATCCATTTTTTTACTTTCACGATTATTTAATTTTTTTTTATCGGACACTAGTCCGTAATGTCAATATGGGGTTCTTTATTTCCTGTCCTATTAATTTTTAATATAGCGTGAAAAATACTATTCGTGGAAGCATATATCGCCAGCATGAAAAACTTTCCAGTTTCAGTGTGGTAAAATACTACAGCTTCGTGACCTTAATTTACATTTTCCTCTTATGTATTATAAATCGAATAAAGTGCAAGAAGAGAAACGTTAAGAACAAAACAGGACTTCCGATGATATTACAATATAAAGACAAGGAAATATGGTATGACAAAACACACACAGTATATTTAATGGAAGGATGGAGGTCTGTATCATGAAGACTTAATATATAACATACATATTCAATGGGAAAATTAGATAAGCATGCCGAAACATGCAATCTAAGCTACAAAGGCTAGATTACCTTATTACAGCATCAAGAAATTTTAGAAACATACAATTAAAACAACCAACATCACTTACGTTCTGGTAGGCACTTGTTATTTTAATATCTTCGTGTTTCACAAAACGTTCAAGACAAAAGTAAATAGTAAACGACGTTATGTTAATTTGTTTCAAATCATTCTTATGCTTATATAAGTTCTTTAACTTTAACAGATAAAAATCACATAGTACATGTGTAGAAAGGATGGAGACATTTTAAGATTTTTTACCTAAACAGCAACAATAGTAGGAGGCTTAATGGAGGTTTCTAGCCCAGAGACCCTATTTCTCTAACCCAGAGACCCCCATTTTTTCCAAACAAACACAAAGTCGCATTTTTAAACCCACCCCGACCACACCCATCGGCAAATCCGCTGCTTGAGATTATTTTATTTCTAAAGTTTAGACAAAATTTATTGTTATACAACTTCATCACCTATTGTTAGTGTGTCAGATATAGATATCAGAAATATTTTATCATCATGATGGTAAAGACAGAACTTTATTCTACCGCTTACCCAACGACGACATTCAAATAAATCTTTCATTTCTAGTTTATTAAACGGATATTTATGGTTAATAGAAAATACTTTTGACCGATCAAGATCAATGGTAAATTTAGTATTTTTTTTACTGATTGGATCATGAAAGTTATTAAATCCAGCTGACAATTCCTTACTTAATTTCTCAAGATAATTGAAATACTCGCTGTTGCCACATCTGATAAGTGAAAGTTTTAGCTTGTCACGGCCGCTGAAACATATTCCTGAAATTTCATTGTTTACCGTCTATCATTAGATATCTGATCTTGTTATTGCTGCTATTTGTCACTGTCATATTTTCAAACATTATTTTTATATTTTAGATAAAATTTCATACCCTAGTCGGAAAAGACAATGTCAAGTATAGATTTATCGTCAACGACTTCGTCAGATGAAAAGATAATATCAAGTATGGATTTATCGTCAACGACTTCGTCGTCGAAATGACAGTACCCAAGTCCAAACGTATCTATTCCGTTTTCACAATAACGTTTATCATCAAAATTACTTAATCCACGTTTGATAATAGCATCTGTTTCAGGTTTATGATGATTTGTTCGAATAGCCATTGCTCTTATAAAACTAACACCTCCATCAAGCACATATTTAAAATCCTCAAACCCAATAAATTTTTTAACAAAATCAAGAGGCAAACCTTATGCTTCTTTTGGTTATGTTATTATTGTCCAGCAACATGGCATACATTTTACTACTCAGTTCAACAAAATATTTGATAATGAGCGCGAATTCATTTCATCTTTAAATTTACCAATAACCTTTTTATTTGTATCATCATGAAATTTACTATCGCGAGGATAATCGGAAAGATCAAACAGATGTCGGTTATCAAAGATATCCTAATAGACGTCCTCGGTCTCTATTTCATAAACAAACGAGTCAGTATCAGTAAACAATAATCTACTTGACGGCCACTGCTTCTTAACAAAATTATAATGAAAGTTGTACATGAGCCATTTTGATAAATCTAACACAGAAGCCCCAACATAAATTGGCTTATTTAGTTTCAAATTTGTATTTCTACGCTGTATTGCGACAAGATTTTCATTAAAAGTTTTCATGCTGACAAAATTATCGTCCGACACAAGTTTGTTTCGGAGGTTGATATCATTAATTAGCTCAATGTTTACTCGCTTTCTAATATTTTCCATCATTTATCCAAAGACAGTTATTCATAAGTTTAACGAAGTTTTTCTGGAAATCAGTTTTCGCCACTGCTCTTCTCGAAGTGTTTGAGCTAATATAACCTCTCATCCATGGTGACTGATTGAATTTTAACAAACGGTGAACTTTCCTCAACACAAGACTAGCATCTACTGTTTGTTTTAAAACTTTGCAATGGAAAACATAATTTCGCTTATCAAGTAAATTTAGAACGAGTTTACTTACCACAGAATTTTGTTTCGGTGATGCCATTGCTTGTTGCTCCTGAGATAACAAACTATAGTCGATTATCACTGTTCCCGCACAGAACAGATAATCGTTGTGTAAATCGTGTAACGAGGTAGGATAGTCAAGATCAACTTCAACAAAATATAAAACATCGTCAGGTATCTTTTTTCTGTTTCTGCTAAACGTTGGTCAGATGTAATCCAACGAAATCCACCAAATGGCATTGGTTCTGACATTCCTCATACATACAAATTATTGTCGTAGAGATAAATAATATACTTCGATGGAAGCTCAGGATTGTATTCTTTCATGTATTTGCTGTTTGCTTCAGAATATTTCTTTGTTATCACGCTAATACCACCTCTGATACCTTTATCGATAAAGTTAAACATGTCAACGTCTGCTAGTAATTCTGGTTCTATCTTTCTAAACTCTAGCAGAGAATCCCACGATAACCCAGGAGCAGAGTAATGCCAACAAGGATCTAGTCCGTAATTGTTATAGCTCACTTTTCGAAAGCTTTCAAATACATCTGCTAGCAATAATACATCCGTTTTCAAATACAAATCATGACAATCGCCAAATGTCTTGCAATCAAATTCTTTCCAAATATTTTGCGCATATTTATACTCGTCATCAGTTCTATTTTCGTTTTTAGCTTCGAATAAAATTTATTTTTGTCAGGTAAAGAAGTTCATCAAATTTACTCCAATCGTCGAGATACTCGAATGGAACTACTCCTTTTTTGTTAACAAGCTTGCTTTAGCGCTAAAACGATCTTGTAGGTTATAAAACTGGCTACAGCCTTTCACCAGCTCTTCTAACGATGCTGCCATAAACTGTAGGCTGCCGATAAACCGCAACTTACCCAAAGTAACCGGCATATACTTTTCAAAATTATTTGGAATACACTTGATCACATTGTCGAGTTTTAAACGAGACGTTATTTCAGGATCACCAAAAACTTCTACGATAATATGACTGTCATATCCTCGGAACAACTGGAATAAAATCTGTAGCATGAAACTTTAGATTACACTTGTCGTGATGCGCTCCACGATATTGTCCGGTCAAATGACAATGATCACGTACTTTTTTCATTACCAGGCGCAGTAGATGCGTGTGTTGTGTCAAAGGCTTTTTCACAAATACGACACAATTCTGCTTGTTCGTGATCAGATTTTTGTTGAGCTGTCAGTTTTATCATTGGAGTTGTTTTTCTTAAACGTTTAAACATATCATCAACTTCGCTAATCAACTGCTTGAGAAGCCAAACAGCTGGATTAGGCGCGGTGACTCTGTCACTGCGATATATTTTAATCGGTTTGGATCAATACAACAAACTACATTGTACGCGACTCCGCATGAAACATGATTTTGAAATTTTCTTGTACTTGATTGGTTAGGATTATTTTCTACGCCAAGTAAAGGCTGAAGTAAACACTCGAAGTCGGAGTAAATAACGAAAGGAAGTTTTAATTTATGTTTGTGGTTGACAAACCGAAGAATTTTTTCTTCTTCCCCTGACATTGCTATTCGTTGTACTTCCGAGCAATACTGTAGATGCTTTTGTAATTTTTCATTGTCAGAGCAACCGTGTAAACAACGATAACAGAAATACTTCTTATTTTTTGTTTGCTGTACTGTCTACCAACAAGTCCGTTGAAGTTTTTGATCCATACGTAATGATTTTTTATAAAACAGCAGGTTTATTGTTGATTGTGAGGCTGTTTCAGAAATATATCTCGGATAGACGTTTTCATGCTCATCAAGACCAAATACGTTAACAGAAATATTATTTTGCTTTTCAAATTTTGGTATTTGACTTTCTGCAACGGGAAAGTCAATACCAGTAAAATTTAATTTTATAACGTGACTAAAAATACTTGTCAACACGATCAGCGTGTTTTTCTCCTGGAAACCTCGCAGAAAGAATGGCCACTGGAAGCATTTGCTATTTAAGTTTTTGACGTTAATGCAGCATTTTTTGATTTTTACTTTCTGCGGCAGATCAAAATATGAACTACCGCGTGATGCGTTATATTTCATCGTGTGAAATAAAATTTCGGAAATCATCTCAAACTTCCAACCCGAACCTGATTCGGTGAACTCTTCTATCTTTTCCCAGATTTCCTGGTGTATTTTGTCAGCTAGCAATGAAAGATTAGTTCCAAGCAAAACACGCTTGGATTTTGCATTAATAAAAGGATCTGCAATTTCTTCGTCAGCAACTTTGTTACCGTCGTTAGCATCATCTCCAGAAACATATAATTTTGAGAATATAATGTGGTACTGCACTAGGACCTTCAAACCTTTGTGTTTTTCACGTTCACGTTTTATAGTTGGTTCTAACAAATGAAAAGGATTTGTCGAAGAAAAATTTGCCGGAACGATTTGTTTATCAAATCGATAGCTGTTATCAAATCCAGAAAAAGCGGTAGCTATTTTTGTAAGTTCTCCGATAAGGCTCTTTTTTGCGATATCACGTAACTTCATCATTGCTATATACTATACTTAATCAAATGTCTAATTGAGTGTTCAAAATACGTACAATTAAACAAATAGGTTGCTTATAACAATAATGTCACACAATTTAATGGTAAGCGCAAACGAACAAGAGTATTATCACATCCACCCCAAATACAACTTGTAAGCGGGGAAGATGTTAGGATCGGTGATACACATCAAATATGCCAACCGTTTGGTAAATCGACGGCAGCTGGTTATAGGATCAACGTAAAAGCGGAAGCAGATACAACGCGAACTGAAATATCAAGGAAAGATTTCATTTACTCGTTATTTTGCGACGAAATTCCAGAGGGGCAACGAGTATATCATGTTAATGTTGCAGTTACTGATGATAATATCGCAAACTTATCTGTGCAAGATGAATTTCAACCACATCCGGTATATGATCTTTACAAAGCCTCTGACAAAGGAATTATTCGAAATAGAAAAACAAATAAAAGTACTTGGAAAAATAAGTTACAGAGGATATCTTAAAATAAGATACGAGGAACACGATCCGATCGAGTTAATTACTCATCACATAGATTTGTTTATGAAACATTCAATGGACCTATTTCAATGGTTTAGTAATAGACCATATCAACAGAATCAAGACGGATAACAGTATCGAAAATCTCGAACTTGTAACGTTAAAAGAAAATACAACACGTGGACGAGGTGGTGGCATTAATTTTAGATGTCCGGGTAAGCCTATCATAGCTGTAAATACTGAAACAGACGAAGAGTTCAAATTCCAGTCAATTTCAGCTGCTGCTCGATATTATAAAATAAATCCGGCAACAGTTAAGAGATCCGCTGATGGTGTTATGAGTTTGGCAACATAGCCATCAACCTTTGACAAAATAGCTTTCTGGTACGACAACTAAACTTCTTGTAAGATATTTGCAAGTTCTCCTAGACTAATACAGCTATGGTACCATAACATGATAGCATCCCTATCATATGTTATACGAATTCTTTTATTGTCGTATAATTGTTTCTCTTCCGAGTCTGTTAATAGTACTTTATCGTTTCTGCCATATATCAAAAAAGCAAATTAGCTGAAATATTTTCTAGCCCGATAATATTTTTTTCAAGCTTCTTTGAGGGTATCAATACCATATATCTTTGCCTCCTCGATATATCTTATTGTTTCCATTTTTCTATTATTTAAATTTTACAAAATTATATTATGAGTCTTCTCGAAAAACTCAAATATATTTCTGATACACCATTAACTCTATACATTGCACAAGAAGCCGCATACGTCAGCGAAACTGATGTCAACGTCAGAGAAACTGATGCCGGCGACAAAGTCACGAACACCTTCGGTGTCAACGGCGAAATTGCGACTGTTCCCATGACAATGTCGTGGGATAAGAAAAACTACGGAAGACCAACAACCGGCCGATACAATGTTAAGTATCACATCTCAAAGAAAATTTTAAAATTCAATTTTACAGTGGACGAGATTCAGTTGTTTTAGCAGCTGATAAAACCATTTTTAAATATGAAGATTCGCGACCGACAGATAAAATAAAATTTGATTTTATATTTGTCAAGATATTTAATCTGATGACGATTTCTGAAGTTCGCCGACGACATTTGATATCGTTATGTAAAACAGTAAAATGTAAAGCAGTCCTACGCAATTATGAGGAAATCTACAAAAACATTATTTCACAATGTAGAGCCCGTTGAGCTCCGTAGTTGGTATCCAACTATTAAATTTATCGTTTTAACCGAGCCACTTGACGAGGATTTTATCGCCACGCTTTTTGATTACTCGTTCGATAACGAAAACATGTTGATCTGTTTTCTGTAATTCTTGTTCGTAAAAAATACAAATTACTGGTTCGCCTGATAAATCTTTCAACGAATACGTTACAGGTATCGTCATTAAAATTTTATGAATTATAAATACTTATTCAGTCCAGTTTGGAGTAAATCCTTTTTCAAATACGTTTTTTGTTAACGAAATTCGAACTCTATCTCCGACCTTAAATTTATGTCGCCGATACATGTTTTCGTTTGCAAGAATCGGATTTTTAATTACATCGTTTCGTATTAGTTTTGGTATAATAGTTCCGGCTATCGTTGCAACTGCTAGTCCAAGAAAGCCTCCGCGTTCTGCCATCGCCGTTATTTGCGCAACAGACAGTTTAAGAACAAACGGTTTACCTCGATTGAGTTTATTGATTTGTTGTTGCGTTAACATTAGTTTGATTGCTGTTTAATTCGATTTTTCGCTGGCGACTTCGTCTCCGGAGACGTTGTCTCTGGAGATATCTTTAATGAAACAGAACGGCGTTTAGCTACCGCTGCTGATAATTTTTCTACTTGAACCTTAAGTGAGGTATATTTCTTTAGTTGTGTATTCTGTTTTCATTATATTTTATTTTTTAGATTAAACTTGTACTGTCATTTTACCTTTTACCGCGTCAACAAGCACGTATACGTAAAATGGAGCTACTGGAACGTCTCCAATAGTCCGAGTTATTTCTGTATCAGCGGTTGATCCGATAGATCGATCGGAATGTCTTGATACTTCGAAGTAAAAGATCGGATAAAGTGTACTAAATTCTTCAATGTTAATCTGTGATCCATCGTCACCGTCTTGGTATTTTTGCATTGCTCCCATCAAGTACACATACGCTCTTGTAATATTCTCTGTAGCGTCCGCTGCAAAATTACATTCTATTGCTCGTTCTGGGTATTGTTTCGAGTTTATTCTAACGAATATTCTTCTAACGTCTGATTCATCGAATGTAGCACTGTTTCGTAGTTGACCATCGCATCTAGCTTGTTGTTGAAACACAACAAACACTTGTCTTGGCAATAGTTCGCTCGGCGTTGTTGTAACACGCCATGAATAGTCGGTTTCGTTAGGAATAGATGTCTGATATATTTTATGTTGTTGGAAATAAATCTTTTTTGCGTATGCTTCCAACGTTGTATTAACGTCTACTGATTTAGCCATCGATGGAACAACTCGTGGCATCCACAGCGCCAATTTCGTAATCACAAATTGTGCATTCGCTACTCCAACCGCGTGTATTATACAATCATTTTGTTCCGCTCGTTCTAAAATGAGAGTATGTTTTATCCCACGAAATACTTTATCGTAGTCGCGACAAAATCCAAATATCGTGCTCAACGGCAACATGATCGTTATTTGGCGTGATGCAGCAGCTAAAAGTCTTCTTTTGGTATATCCCTTGTTATATCTTCTGTTACATGTATTAATAATACCACTGATTAAATCTAACATAGCGACAGCATTTACAGCTGCACCTGGCGGTGTTATACCAAGATTATTCACGCTTGCGACAGCGAGTTTCTCACAGCGGCTTCATTTGCTGCTGCATCTGGTGGTACTATACTAAAGTTTATAGCATTCGCTATAAGATAATTTCTAACGACCCCAAGATCTTCATTAGTGTCAGCACCGTATGTGAGAGCATCACCTGAAATAAATTCGCCTGAAGCAGCTAACCCATTTCCAGTGTCTTTCAACCACATCATATTGCTTACGATTGATCTTAAATAATCATCTCTAAATCAAACGATGTTTAGTATTGTACTTGCAACCGGCAAGTACATTGAAATATTTTCTACGGTTTGATTGGCTAACTGGTATCGTGAGCTTCTAAACAAACTCCAGCCATTATTGACAAGTGCAATTTCTCTACCGGCTCGGATAACACAACCAGCTGCGGTTAATATTCGCCCCCGAACTTCGAGTACTGATTTATGCAGTAACAAAAACACATCTTCGTCTCGTGTATCAAAAGTTCGAGGACCACCTTTATTTGGATCGTTTAGTCTTTCTCGAAATATTCGACGTACTCGAATTCTGTTGCTGTAACGTCGGTAATAAAATCCTCGGCGAGATCAAGATATTTTTAGCTGACATTATTTATTTTACAATCGCCACACAAAATTGTGTGGCATAAAATTGTGTGGCACAAAATTGCGACATTAAAAACTGCAATTGGTGATTCAATCGTCTTATTTTTCTTACAACTTACGTATTACCTCTTCACCGCGCGGTGATAGTAATTTTTTTGTAGCAGCTACCATAGCTCATTTTGTTTCTTTTGTTGGTGCAATATCTGATATTGTTTGTTTTATTTCCTGTACGGAAACCTGTGGTTTCTCTCCGTTTATTTTATCCACTATTTTTTTCCAACTGATCTTCCAGCTGCGGATGCGGCGCCTGTCGTAAACGCTTTCGATGCATCAATCGCAATTGGAGCTACTCTACGTGCTATTCCTGGTATTTTCTCGACTAACTTTGTAAATGTATTTCCAAAAAATTCACCTACAATTTTCCTTCGATAAATTTTTTTTTTTCCTCGTTTATTATTAATCTCTACACAAATTTGTCTACTTAACCACACGCAAGTGTAAGTAGTAAGTGACGATTTCGTTATTAAGATTGATCTGTTAGTTGCATGGTTATACTTGTTATCTGATTTTCAAGATTTATTGGATAGTATATTATTTGCCGAGGAGTAATTTGCATAAATGATCCAGGTGGAACATCTGGCGAAAAGCTGTATATGGTTTGACCTTGGCTTCCCTTGGCTGAGTATGATCCTGTTGCAATAGAGCAATTGATTAAAATTGTATTTACTTGTGTTATTTTAACTGAGACGTCTCCATCGTACGATATACTTTGTTCTGCAACACTGCTGTATTATTTATGATCAAACCCTAAAACCGACGCAATGCTAGTCGCTGGTGTAAGGTCGATTATCAAGTTGTTTTAAACGCGATTCTAGCTCGTAACGTATTATAGCTCGGACTGAACTCAAAATTATCTGCAACACCTCCATTCTTTGTTATTAACTCTTTAATCATTTTATTGAGATCCGTTACGTTATAGGCTCCTTGTGGTATTTTAAAGGATACCCACGCGTCAGGATTAAATGTAAAGTCGTAGTTGACGTCCGCTTTTATATTTGCCATAGAATGCCATGCTGTAGCAGAAATTAATCCGATTTTGTACTGTCTATCAGGATCTAGTTCTATTGGTGGATTATATTTAACAGAAAAGTTTATACTCGACGAAGTCGTCGCACTAGACGAATCGAGTAATAATGTTGTTGATATCATTTTTTATTTTCTAGTGTTTTATAATATTTGCGCAATAAGATCGCGGTGTAAAATTTCGTATTCGGATGATGTTAGTAATCCCCCCGATGATCTAATATATCAATAATTTCGTTCTCGATTTCAGTGCTTACGTTACCATCTTCTTTTGATGATATCAGTAACATCAATCGGTCAACCATTTCGGTGATTGATGTAAATACTCGAACACCAGATCCGGTGCTTTCTCTGGAAACTGCGTCTGTGGGTAATTGTTTATCTCGGTCGTTGTCATATTTTTTAAAAACCTTCTGAAAGACCATGATTTATCATAACCTCCTGGTTAAGTTCGATACTGCACTGCTGTTTGATGTATGACTAAAGCAATAATTCCCTCCCTTATAACATCAGATGCTTTTAAAAACAAAAATTTTTTATTTCGTTATCAGCATTTTTCCCAGCAATGTCAATTTCTTGTAAAATTCTTCTTAAATCGTCATATCTTTCCGCTGGCCAATTTCGAATATTTTCAATGTCTTTGATATTATGCTTATTAATAAAAACGTTATATTCTTCATCTAATATTTTATCACGTGCATTTTTTCTAAACAAAATCTTATTTGATCTGACGTTTCCATGAGTTTCACAATGGATCTTGACAATAGTTTTTGTTCTGCAACTAGTTCCTCTATTTTTCGCGCTAAATCTGATATTAATCTTCGTAATTCTACAGTTGTCGTCGTTGCTAATCTTTGCTGCAGCGCAAGAGGATTATTAATTATTCTATCCAATTCAGTTTGTCGTGCAACAGGATCAGCAATGTTTGCTACAAGTGCCTCTAAAAAATTTTTAGTTTCTTCTTTCGATCTTTCTCCGAGTAAACCTAACAAACCTTTTTCTTGTAATTTTTTAAGCTCGTCTTCAGATAATATTGATATTTCTGGTTGTTTTCCAAGTACTGCTTCGGTAACTAGCTTTAAAGGTTTGGTGGTTTCTTCTTCTGCAGCACGTTGTCCTTGACGTGCTTCTTCCACTTTTTTCTTGAAAGCAGCTTGGGATGCAGCAAATTTCTTCAGTACTTCAGTTTTTTGATGATAATCCATTATTATTTCTATACACTTTATAAAATTTGTCTAGAGAAATTTATCAATACAACAACGAAACATCATTGCTGGATCACATGCAAGTTTATCAAATAAGATAAAGTTATATTGTCATTGGTAGCTCTGTGATATATTTCATTAAATTTATCTTTGGTCACATCACCGCATTGCTCGTTTGCAATGTTTCTCACATCAACGTTGTCTAGACAAGGAAATAATATAAAACATCCTGTATTTCGTCGTATAAACCTGTCAACGTTATAAAACCCCTGCGCAAGATAAACTGAATTACACTTTATGTTACGCGACAACGAAAAGTAACATCTAATCTTATTCATCTCCTTATTGTTTAACGGAATATCGTCAAATACAATTATTTTATGCTTGGACGAATCAAGTTCATTCACATGAACTAAATCTTCTGGATGTTTGATCAAAAATATATCGTCCCCTGCACCAAGCTCGTCGTAAAGTTTATCGTTATACTCGCTTAATAATTCGTATTTATCTTGTTGTGGGTTTATAGTATAAATATAACCTTTATCATAGTTAAAGTTGTTCTTGAGCAACAAATTTAATAATAGATTTGTTTTACCAGATCCTGTACGACCAACAATAAGATAATGACAATCTGGATGTTCGTTGTTGTGTTTATGTTTGACTAATCTTTCGGTATCAAAATTTAATATTGGTGTATTTTTCACCGATGACTGCGTCATTGTTATATAATTTTATGTTATATATTTTATGTAAATGATTTATTACACAAAATTTGGAACAACACTCACAGGATCCATTTCCGCTGACGAACCAACAATAACTGATACATCAGCGTTTGTCAAGAAACCGGTGATACAATGACAGGTTATTTATTGATGTCAAATCAACGAGTACTTGGTTTAGAAGTATATTATCCACCACCAAAAGTTGATCTTACTCAAACGATAACTTGCAACTAAAAACGATTGATGATAACAAACTATCATTGACAGGAGGTAAGTTAAACGGTAACTTGGATATGTCAGGAAAAAATTTATAAATTTGGAGCCGCGTATCCGTCAGCAAACTTAAATCAAACCCAAGCGGTAAGTTATTTGCAGCTGAAGTATGTAGATGGCAACAAACTTAATAAAACCGGTCGAACGGTTACCGGCAATAGTAATATGTCAAGTAAAAAAATTATTGGGTTAGAAACTGTATATGCGCCAGCAAACGTTGATAATGCACAAGCGGTGAGTTATGCTCAACTAAAAAAATGTTGACGATAACAAACTTAATAAGGCCGGCGACACAATGACTGGTAACCTGATAATGAGAAATAACTCAAAAGTAACTGCGCTTTCAATAAATTCGCTACCAGCTGATGATACTGATGCTATTAGTTATGCTCACTCACTCAAAGGAGCACTCACTCCGTATTTAATACTATCTGGTGGATCAATGTCAGGCAACATAAATATGAGAACCAACAAAATAACAACAACAGATGTTCCAGTTAACTCATCTGATTTAGCAAATAAAGCGTATGTTGATAGTTTATCTAGTGGTGTAAAACGAACAAAAAACAATGTTGGGAAGATTCCAACACTTTTTAAGGCATCTAATAATCGAGTTGGGTTTGAGGTAAGCGCATCAACACATTATCCTGGAAATTATCCTTATCACGCTTACGCTGCTGATGATGGACAAGAATGGACAACCACTGGAGAAACCAAAGACTTCTGGATTAGAATCAAATATCCCGTTGCAGCTGCTATTTCGCAATTTCATTTGCGCGGCCGATTAAACTCTAGTGTTGGGCAAATTTATAATTGGCGATTGGAAGGATCAAACAATGATATTAACTGGACAATATTGTATAGTACAGCATTCACGTATATTTCAACAACAAAAACTTTACAATCCCAAATACGAATACTGTTAACAAGTACTTGCATTTTCTAATTTATGTTGTCGCTGCATTAATTGCGTTTCCAGGATGGACAGCATTTCAAATATACACGCTCGACTATCAGGTATGATCGTAACGATTACATCGTCGCGATCAAATTTAATCTAACGTTGTAGAATAATGTCAGACCCAGCAATTATAACCGTTGCAAAAGAGTTTTACTTTAATATTTTTTAACGCCTACAGAAATGTTTCTACAACAGATGTCAGCGACAAATCACAAGCGGCAAACAAAATACAAAATATGAAAAATCTTGGCATTAATTCGATTAACGATCCAACATTACTAGAAGCTGAAAAAATTTTTCTCACGTCATGTATATGCGAGGATCACAACTAGGAGAAGCAATAAGAGACCTTGATATTATAAGCAGATACTGTCATCCTCATGATAGTCTAGAAGAACAAAAAAAATTGAAATCCTGCTAAAAAAATATTGCTCGAGCTTGACAAGGAAAATATAGATTTGATAATAAAATCGGATCTAATAAAAGCACGAGTTTGTGGTGGAAGAGCGCAGGAAGAAAAACGATTGAACAACAATCATGGTCGTCTTCACAAACTAGCGGAAGATTAAAAAAAAACAAAATTAAGAAGGAACAAAAAGTTATACAATAGTTTTTCAAAACGAGAAATTTTTAAGGATCTCAGTATGTATTACCACGACAAACAAAATATAGTTAAAATCGCTAGTATATCAGCGGATGCAGAGTTAATAATCAAAGCATACGTAAACGCAATTTTACCAATGTTACGTGAAAAACCTAAATTTCGTCCGATTATTGTTAACAAATCTCTAGCGATAATCAAAAATATTGACGAGGAAATTGATAATTTTCAATGATGTTGAGCGAGAAAAATTTGTTGAAGAAGTCGAATCAACAAGCTTGGGAGAAAGATTTGATTCTTACTATGACATCAGTGAAGAAGATGATGTTCCATTCCATCGTTCCAACGCTCTAGACAATTCTCAATACGAAATTATTGCACTGAAGTTGAGAAAATACTCACGAAACCATATGAAAATTTAATGTTAAAAGTAAGTTCTGCTCTTAGCCTTTTCCGAATTAATAGAGACATACTCCGAAAGTAATACTAAAAAAGTTTCATAGTCGCATTAGCAATTCTCAGACAACTTGTCCTGAAAAAGTTAATGTTGGATCAAATAAGCTTGTACTAGGGTTTATTGATCAAACAGAAAGAGAATACGGTGATTTGGTAAATTAAACAGATTTGTATAGACGTGAAGTAGAAAACGTGTTTGATTCCTACAGTTGGTTAAAGAATAATGAGGTATTAACAGATGAACGATATAAAGATGCTTCGTCGGATGTGTATGACAAGTTAGAGATTTTATGGCTGATCCTAACAATGATAAATTTCTTGATTTAATTGTTGGTACTAGAACCTTTGTCGTTATATAAAAATTGAAAACAAACATTGTACAACGAAAAAACAGATCATCGATTTCAATCATGTTTCAGAGGAAATTCCGAACAAGATATTGACGTACTAATGCAGTATTACAGGTTTTATCATAAAACCTTTCGTGTGTAAAACAATGTTACAAGTATTATAGTAGAATACTTCGGGTAATATCATATTTGCCACTGCTAATGACTGGTTCTGGTATAATCTCAAGTGGAGCATTATTAAACCCGTTTTTGTTAATAATATCCGGTGTTGGTGTTTCTCTTGCAACAGTGTGTAAAAAAAAAAATTGAGCCTCTACTTGAGACCAAAAAAATGCATGTAAAACATCAAATATCACTTATAAATATTACTTTATCAGATACGATCTTATCTGCGCGGTGTAAAATACAATATGGATTATTTAATACCTGAGTTTCGTATTATCGGCAGTATGTTAACAGATATTCTCCTGATGAGAGTTAGCAGGTATGTTGTTGTTGTTGTTGTTGTTATAGGGTTTAACGCCATTTTGCAGCACAAGATAGGCTATACATGGCGGCCAGTATTAATGGTGGAGGAAGAACCCTGGAAAACCCCGGGAAGAACCACCGACCCACGAGAAGCTACTGGCAGGCTTTCTCACGTACCCACGTTAGCCGAGCCTGGACTCGAACTCACGCAGACAGAGGTGAGATGGCAGTGATCTGTAACGATCAGCGCTTTAGACCACTCGGCCACTCGGGGCCCCTTAGCAGGTATGAAAAAAATTATCAAAAAAGTATGGTGATGATAGGGTATGAAATTTTCTCTAAACTATAGAAATCAAATCATCTCAATCAGCGCCTTTACCGATGGATGTGGTCGGGGTGGGTTTAAAAATGCGTCTTTGTATTTGTTTAGAAAAAAATGGGGGTCTCTGGGTCAGAGAAATAGCGTATCTGGGCTAGAAACCTCCATCACACCTCCTACTACAATCATTCTTTTGAGCGGATTTCTGGAAGTTATTGAATTGTTTTTCATAATTAGTAACGGCGGCTATATATGATCGCATATTTATATCATTTGTACAACCATAAAAGCTATTTATGATAGAATTTGCTTAAAATTGATTCCGTTCTTTTTCAAAACGGCATTTAATAAATAAAATGTTCATGGACAACAGACAACGCATGATGGACAATGCACACCGACCGACACGGACATAGACAGGGCCAACCAATCAACGCACTTTGCATTAGTGTGAGGTGTGCTACAACGGATTAATGATTATTTAAAACAGTAACCCCAGACCTGGTAGTAGCCAAAATTTCGTTTCAAATAACATCTTTTATTGGAAGACGGCTTCAGCATTACCTTTTTGTGGCGGATCGGGCTTTACATATATATATATTGTGCTTAACGTTTGTCCATGATTGTAGATTGTCCTTTAAGTTAATGGTAATTTGTAAACATGCTGGTATGGCCTTTTGACCTTTGAATGTACTAGATACGAACTTATGATCCACATCCAGGTCATTTTATTGTGTTTTAGTTTTTATATAAGGGTTTGGGTAAACAAACATATTCATTCCTATCTTAAGATCAGTCTGAGGAGTTATTTGCTGTTTTGTTCAAATATAATTCTAGAGGAATTATTTTAAATCATCCAATGAAATAATTGAAGTGCTTATTAACTGGATCAACACTATTTGGGTATTATTATGAAATCACTCAGAGACCTTTTGGATTACTTTGGCACATTTAGCACTATTGGAATTCATTCGAAACGTTCTATACTTTTGGACTTGTGATAGAACATTAGGATAATTTGGGATTTAATTCACAAAACTATAATTTCCTTTTAAATTGTCACTTTGTCACTTAAAGAATTAATTCGTTTTTTGGATTTTACGAAACTTGTAGGTATTGCTTTCTTACTCTTACTTAATCAAAGACTATCGAGTCGTAATGTATATGTAACTCATTACTCATATGTAAGTCAGTACAAGGTCATCGCAGAAATGTGTAAGAGATTTAATATGAAATTATTACAGTCGTTTGATTTACAGGAATACAAAGTAACT
>JAECUM010040580.1:0-32526 GCA_016617855.1 Megalonaias nervosa
GTATGTCGGCAACACTTTTCATGTGCAAAGTAATTGCATACTTGCGGAAATACCTGCTGGCATCATCCGTTTGGCATGGCAACGCATCAATAACGCTTCAGTCTTGAAATTGTACGTGTCCTGGGGCAGCTGTATCATGGCACGACCAGATAAAGAAAGCACAAAAATTAGAGATCCTATTCGATCCTTAAGTGTAAATGCATGGTGCAGTTTTAATCCTTCTGGCAATATAGGCAGAAGGAACTCTGTATCATACATATAGTAGTGCACTGGGTCTCCGGAAAATACTGCTTAGGTAATATATAATACTCCTTTTTTTTCGTGTGGAAGATAATTCACCAAGTTCACAACCAAACGTAATAGCCCTAAACAGAGTGTCCAACATTTTTCCAGACAAATACGTAAAATTCTGCGCGAATACATCAGATCCTGAGCATTTCTCATGAAGCAATGTCTCCAGGTTTTGAATATGATAAATAACAATGTTTCTGCTTAGGTTTATCGGCTTTTGGTATAGATGTAATAACTCTTTCTTTTTGGATAGAAAAGAATTTAACAAGTTCGTACCAAAAATTGATAGCCATCACTAGAAGCTATCCAATATGTTTGCAAACAAATTATAAAATTTTACGGTGAATCCAACAGATCCTGAGTATTTCTCGTTAAGCGTTTTTATTCAACGTTTGTGGCTTTTCTATATGAGGCATGACCGTTTAAGAAAAGTTTCTGTTATTCATGCAGTCTAGGAATGCCTGAATAATTAAGTGGCATTTCAAGTTCGACAGGATCAACTTCTCGTTTTTTATATAGATTCGGGGGCCAAGGTTGACCTAGTTGGTCAAAGTCGCTCGCCTTTACAAATCTCACCTCTGAGTTCGAGTCTTGCCTCGGCCAACATGGATATGGAGAATGCATGCCAGTGGTTCTTTCCGGGGTCTTCTTCCACCAAATATACTGGATGCGATGTATAGCCTATAATGAGTTGTAAAATGGTGCTTAAACCTCACAGGACTTACATACATTTCTATAAAACAATTGGTTCACTCCAAAGTTCTTACCCAGTTAAATAACCATTGAATTTTACAAGAGGTGGTATAGTTGAACTTGTGCATTTTCTAAATTACAGAAGCATTTGCTCTCTCTCTCTCTCTCTCTCTCTCTCTCTCTCTCTCTCTCTCTCTCTCTCATTTGTTCTTCAATATATACAGCTTTAGCCCTTCCTAATATCTTCTGTTGTTCTGTTTCGTCTGAACTTTTGGTACTTTATTTTTACTTTATTTCTCACCTCTATTTTCCTTATATCTATAACTGATTTTTCTGTTCAACTTGGTCATTTAACTCGACTGGTTCTATGGCGGTTCGTCGTCCGCCCGTTCGTTATTACAAGTTTGTTATCGCTACTGTTCTTAAAGAACGTGGCCTATTTCGATGCAATTTTACTCTCATAATAACATTGCTGGTCGTAAATAAAAATTGTGCCACCCGGACATTCAGTACATCCATCACCGATATGACCGCCATAATGGTCATAATACTAATTATGATCAGTTCTTCTCCTCGATGGTTTAGCATATCGATATTTTGCTTTCATTACAAGACTTCCTATGATGATTGATTGGTCCTAACTGGACATGACATCCATCTGATATCTAGTATGACCACCAAGGTAGCCATTTTGATCTTGTTATCGTTACACTTCTAAACCGGAAAGTCATATCAACATAGAGTTTTCACCAGAAGACTTCCTGTGATGTCTTGTTGGTCCTACATGACAACAGTACCAATCTGACATCCAATATGTTCTTAATTTAAAATGTTGTTTTTGTTTAAGAATATAAGATATGGTTTCAACACTCAGCAGTTAAAAGGAAGAATTGGTAAAATTTTCAGAATGTTCTTCCTTTCAATTTCATTCTGGAGACAAATCTTCAGTTTCACAAGAGAATGATTCGTCCTATATCAAAGTTTAACATTTACCGTTTCAATAATTATAACAAAAGTTTCTGAAACAAAGAGAAAAGTCCAGCCTGGCTTGCTTGACGGGATTACTCTTTTTCCAAATATACCCATGAAAACCTATTGTAGGTTACTTCGATACATCTATGAATTTATTTTATATGCATATATCTGCGACAAGTTCTTTTGTTCTTGAATTATTTAAATTATTATCATTAATAATGTCTATATTTGGAGCCATTACAAGACTAAAATCTTCACCAATTATAAGAAAATCAATTATAAAATGCATTATATCTGTCTTATCGTAAGATAAAAGGATGGACTGTCTATATCGGTCCCTACATATTAATACGTATAAATCTGAGGTTTCGAATAGTTATGTCCATGTTAAGTTTTGTATAAATTTGTCAGTTAAAAGACCTTTTTGTTATTAAGCCAGTCTTGATTTTCAATTTCGAAGTATCAAAGTAAGTAAATGAATTAAATTATAACTAAAAACAATAATATAAACGGATGCAAGTACTTTATTGTTTACAAAGTTCAATGAACAAACAACTTCAACTAATGACACATTTTCTCTTGCAGAAAATCTTTCCCATCTAACCATGCATCCACAGCTTTCTTCGGGTTTACTTATTTAACAGTATGTATATTCGTGGGATTTTTTTGTTGTTGCGCACCTTAAACTCTTTCGTATGTATATTTGTTTATTTGTTTTCTCTCACCTTAATCTCCTCCAACCTGTAAATGTTATCCATTTTTTGCCGAAGGTCTATCAAGGTAATGGAAAATTATCAGTTTAATTATTGGGGTAAATACATATATTGTTTGACATTTAAAACAATACAAACACATACTAGTGCTCTTTTCTGTATCGTCATTCAATAACATGTTTTATATAAAATATTCAAAATAGTCACATTTTGCAAAAATGCCTTCTTCAAAAACCGTTCCTACTCCTTCTCAAACAATTGAAATATAAATTGTATTTCCGGAAACTTAATCCAATCCAGCATCGGCCACTGGTTACTGAATGAAAGTCATTATAAGCTTGAGCAATTTACTTGCGTAATTGGTGATGAAGTTGGTTCTTTCAAAATTATTTTTAGATCTATCTACAAGTTCGTTTTATCTGGATGAGGTTGGAACAATTTCGTTTATTGCTGCAGTCAGCATTCATGGGAGTAGCGCTCTATGTTGGGTTCTCCCGGATAATATTATCATGCTATCAAGCTTTTCGATGGAGAAGGGGGGATTATGTTTGTCTGCCCATCCGAACGTGCGTGTACGCATGCATAAATGTCTAATGACATGCAACTCTACCTACAGCGTTTAAGATCAAGACCTAAAAAAGTCTGGGATAATATTGGGGGCGGAGGTGGGTTGGTCAGCATATATATATGTGTGTGTGCGTGCGTGCGTGCGTGTGTGCGTCCGTGTGTATTGCTACTATACTGCAGTCAAGCAAGGGGACAAAGAAACGTGACAACACCTAGGGTAGATGTTAGGACGCCGATACGAAGTAGAGAGCTATTTTACTGCCCGATACCTTGATTTTGTCTTCCGCATATATACAACATATACATATGTACAGACTAGCTGCATCTCAACCATTTGTTTGTAGTAGATCCTAATCAACAGTTTGGAGCGGGTTTTCTGGTACCTACTCCATGACAAAGGGACCATGCAAGAGAGCAAACATTATATGCACTTGTACATTATTTGAAAATTACAGGATAAGATATTACGTTTAGCTCATTTAGGGCTTTGGTAACTTGTATGTATCCTGTTATACTTCATCTTCACTAGCCATGGTTCCGATATGTTAACCCTATCTAAACTTTGGCGGATCGAGCAGATATTTTTGTGCTAAGGGTCTGCGGCAATCCACCGCATCCAATCAAAATTAAGTTGTTCAAATTTGAAAGCTGTTCCTACATGATGAGACAAGGGAGTACATAACTTAAATGGAATCATAAAAAAGCAATTTTCCACTGCCTGTCCGTGTTTGTACAAATACCTTCCACTTCAAATACACCTGTAATGGCGGCTGTCTGCTACGTAGTCATAATTTCGATGTTAAATTTGAAGAGTATCCTTCTGAAGCCCATTGCCTCCACCATTTTCGGCCGATACAATGCACCGCTGTTACACGCTGTTGGTTAGTTGGCATTACATACTAAGGGAGGCAACTAATGAAATCCAATAGATATCGCTAGGACAAAGCACTGAAATGTCTGCTTGATCCACCAAGGTATAGATAGGGTTAACATATGGGAACCTTGGCTAACGAAGATGGGTATACCTGAAAACATGAAAGTTGGTGAGGGATGCACAAGTACTACACCCTCGTCTCAAAAGTAGGTCACAGCGACGAATTTTACGTTTCACTTACTTTTGGATATTTTTTGTTTTAAGTGTATTTCTCAAGCTCTGTTGTTGCTACAATTCATAAACTAGATGATTACGTGCCAATCAATTATTACAACACCCTTGTAACAAAAGAAGGAAAGAAGGTCACTGTGACCTAAACTTCATATTTTGCTGGCTTTGGGAAAGATTTAGCGTTTTTTCATGACCACATAAGGCATGCCATGTATATTTTGTTCTGCCTAGAATCATGAAACTTGATTAATGAAAGCAACTTGTTATATATATATATATTGGGTGATTTCCCATTGGTTGGTTCAGTCAGGTGGGTTCTATTGTGACGTGGGAAGTATTGTGACATGAACTGAGTAGGAAAGGTTTGCGATTATGAGCCGTAAGAGTGTATATAAGACGAAGAGGTGGACACTATTTCATTCCTTTACTTATTATTTCCTATGTTCTTATTTTAATATAAGTCTGCAGATGTGTTTAATGTTGTGTTTATATATAATCTGAGAGGAAACATTTGCTTGTACTATTGATGGGAATTACGAAGTGCTTTTTGACTCTATACTAAAATATTATTCTTCGACTATTTCGAATTTATTCAAAGGAGTTCTGGACAATATCATTCTGATACGGCAAGACCACTGGCACATTAACACATTCGAGGACATGGAATTCATTAGGAACACTCGACTCTGTTTGATGTTTTGTCGAACCTTTGTGGTTATTTTCGATTTAATTCATAATACTGTATGTTTCTCTAAAATTGTCATTTTGTTTCCGTGGGAATTAAATTATTTGTGAAGTTTTACAAAACTTGTTTGGTTTCTTTCTGTTTCCTTGTTTATGGCCATAGAGTCGTGCCTTGAGCTCTGACTTTGTGCACATTGTATACATACTGTTATATCTGGAATCATTAATATTGGTGACGGATTGTATCTTATCGAGTTCTACACCATCATCAAACAAAAGTAGGTAACTGTAACCCATATTTCGCTCTTCACTGAATTCGGTTAAATTGTCTTAAAATTATTTCTCAAGCTGTCTTCATGCTAGAATCATCAAATTAAACGAGTATATTCATCTATATTAGACCGTTCAAAAAATGTCACTCTGACCTACATTTTTACATTTTACAGGCTTCTCTTTTAGTATCGCACAATAAAGATCATTTTGATCTGTATTTAATCTTTTTTTTTGCTTGATTCCCTTGACTTTTGCATGTTTACTTCCTAATTACACGTGGTGAGGGGATGCCTCTTGTAATACACTCTTATTGCAAAAAGAGGCCTAGGTGACCTATCATTCATGCTTCAGTGACTTTGTTCCAATTTTGTGGTTATATTCATACCGTTTTGACCAGTGCTGTCATTGGTTTATTGCATTTTTCATCACAAATCGCTTCCGTTCCTATTCATTCCCTTTACTATCAACATGCCTCTGGCGAACCTAAAATTAACATCGCCACGAAATAGTACACTCACGCACACGGACATATATATATATAGAGAGAGAGAGAGAGAGAGAGAGAGAGAGAGAGAGAGAGAGAGAGAGAGAGAGAAGGCAGATTAAATAATATGTACCTGATAATAGCTCCCTGTGTTCGAAAATAGATAAATAAACTGAACAATAAATTGCTATCTAACTAAACCATACGGACAGTGACTTTGAAAGGCACACTATATAATCTAAATGCAATCAGACACAGTCGGGGAAAGGGAGGCAGTGAAAAGTCAAGGAGCCTCCCTCCAATAATATCCAATCTTTTTTAAATTGCGAAACCCACTCAAAACGATATGAATGTTGGTCAAAGTTTTTGTAATTACATTAAATCCGACATTTCGTATCTGTTCAAATGCTTTTCTAATAATTATTGAAGAATTAATGACAAGATCTTAACAAAATCTCACACAAAATTAAAAAATTTTGTTTGAAAATATTGTTATTTAATAGATTAAGAGAATTTATACTTTTATTTATCCATATATGATTTTGAGACTCGTATTTTAATACATTGTATTCATTTTGTTTTTTGCAGGAGTGCTTCGTATCAGTTTTACCGTGTCACAGGAATGGTAGCGACAGGCAATGTGATATTATAGGTGCAGATGCCAGTAGAATACACGATGGCAAAGATACACTGGAGTCACAGGAAATAAAGGAGTTAGTGTGATGCAGTTTATGGATCGTTCTAAATCTATTGCAGAAAAAAAATAATGACCATTAAGACACCTGTTTCCATCTATTAATGTTTGTCTCTGAGAAATTAGGTCCAGATTGTACCAAAATGGGGACATCATGATAGGTTTAAAGGGACAATGCGCACTGAGTGGGAAAGATTGGGGGGGGGGGGGATTTTTTTTAAAAAAAAATTTTTTCTTTGTTGCTGAGAAATGCTGCAGTGGAGCATTTAGGATTGGCTAATATGAGTGTTACGTCATGCGTAGCGATTCTGTCGGTGACATAATGAATTGTGTTCCATGGTGTAAAATAAATACATGCTCTTTCCATGCTACGGAAGACAAAGATACTCCTCTTATAATAACAGTTTGCAAAGCTTGTAACTTTCGCGCTCTACGTTATGGCATGTGTGTGTGTGTGTGTGTGTGTGTGTGTGTGTGTGTGATTTGATATTGCACAAGATGCACATATTTTTCAACAAGGTACACGAGTCTTGCCGATTGGTTTGGTCTAAAGATACATCATACGTATCATACATATATCTTATTTATACCACATACAAATACATATACACACAATTCTAAACTTAGTTCATGGTAGCTGTGTATTGACGGATGAAGTTTACTCTTCACATCCCTGCTGAGTGCGTCCGCTACCAAATGTAGTTCAGCAGCTATTTGCAGTACAGTCTTGTTGGAAATTGTTGAAATGCTTCATTTTTGGAGCTAATTTCATTCAACGTGATTAAATAAATAGAAGAACAGAGTTTGAGAAATAAAACGATTAAAAGACTCGCTTAGGATTTTAACTTGAAAGTTGGTTTAAATAAAGAAAGTGTAGCTCAACATTCAGTGCATGGCTAGTATCCCGAGCCTTGAAAGGCATTCGATCACCCGCCCTTATAAGAGTGGGGAAATAGGACAAACGAATTAACAATCCAACAGTATGTAATTCAAACATTGCAGTCGCGTCCAATTCATTTTATTATACACGACTTATAATTTATTCTGTCCATATTAATCTCTCTCTCTCTCTCTCTCTCTCTCTCTCTCTCTCTCTCTCTCTGCATTCAGACATGAATTGTATGTGTTGGCAGACTTGCGGCTTATTTCGGTAACAGATGCTACACCCTAATTTCGATTACGACATAATGTCGGTTTGCAATTGACACTAATCAATGACACATTTCGCGATCATTTTCAGAGATGATTATGATTGTGATTACAGTTAAAATCGCTGCTGTTACGTATATGTAATTAAATTGCTTGTGTGTTAGTTTTAAAATTCTTTTTTATTTTATTTTTGTTTCATTACATTTTATTGTAATAGTTATTTTCATGGGATTCGATACTCTCTTTCAGTAATTCTATTTATCTAAAGCGTAAAAGATGTTACATTAGCATTATTTTTAGTTCACCCCGGTGCGCGGTAGTATAAACACCTCGCGAAAACGATTGACTATTGCCAAGGTCATTTCGGTCTACGTGTAGTCTGAATAAACAATGTTTTATTTTTAAATTTATTTCAGAGTGAGAATCTGGATAGGGCTGTTCTTGCTACGTGACAAATTTCATATTTTCTATTGCGTTGTTCAAGTGTTAAGAGGCCACGTGACCTATCACGGGAGAACGGGATGATATTTTAGTTGGATTTAATACCCTTTCTGAGAGCTTTTCAGTCAGTTGCATTTTTAAACCTTGAGGGCTAGAAAGGTTTCAATTGTTGAAACCAGATTGTTTTTGAAGTTCATTATTTTTTGGAATTTAATAATTTATTCTCTAGAAAACCAAACGAGTGTAGCTTTTTTTTATAAAAATTCAGGGAGAAAGAAATTCAGTGGAAATTTATTCTGGAATTATTCGGAAACATAAACTGTGATTCAATTGAGGAATTGTTGTCATTTGTACAACGACCACATCTGATGTCATCGCCTTCCATATTGGAAAGTCGTCGAGATTCAAACCTGGATTCTGTTAGAACTATTTAGTGATAGGACTTGTATTTTTCAATCTTAGGATTAAATTTTGGATTATATTCACAACCGTAAGTCCTATTTCCAATTTTTACATTGTTTTCTAGGGAAATAAATTATTTTGTTAAAATATACAAAGCTTGTTGACTTCACTCTTTTCTCGTGTTATTATTGTACGAGCCTACACGTAACAGGAGCAAATTGGGGCCTCGTCCTTGGGATATATAAATTTTGGTTAAATATTTCAGAAAATTATTTTTTTGAAATTTAAATTCCCCTAGTTTTAAATCCCAAGTACTATTTTACATTTTGTTTGAAATCTTTAGTGAAAACAACAGGCTTTCATTCACAATGTCATCAAAAGTGGAAACTTTTCTTTCTAGTCCAACTCAGGAGCAGTTGGATAGTCTGACAAAAGATGAGTTGCTTGAACTTGCCAGAAAGTACGATCTTTCTGAAGCAAAATCTTCCTTAACGAAACAAGAAATTAAAAATATTTTGATGCAATATTTGGTAGAGAAGAATGTTTTTAATAAAGGTGTCTTGGCTTCGGTCAGTAAGTCGGTTTCAGACTCTGACATAAAAGTAATGGAATTAAAAATGAAATACAAGATGGAATTGGAGTTAAGGAAGCTCGAGCTAAAGAAGAGGAAAGAGAGAAAGATAAACAAATGCTTTATGAAAAAGAGGAGAAAGAGAAACAATTTCAGGTGCAATTAGAAGAGAAACAATTGCAGTTGCAATTTGAAAAAGAGGAGAGAGAGAAACGGGAGAGGGAGAAAGATAAACAATTGCAATTTGAAGAAAGAGAGAGAGAGAGAGAGAGCGAGAGAGAGAGAGAGAGGGAGAGAGAGAGAGAGAGAGAGAGAGAGAGAGAGAGAGAGATGCAAACCCAAAAAGAGAAGGATGAAAAGGAATTTCAAATTCGAATGAAAGAATTTGAGCTGGCAAGTGAAAAGCACATTTCCACTTCACATACCAATTCAAGTTTTGACATTACAAGAAATATCAGGTTAGTTCCCCCTTTTAGCGAAAAGGAAGCAGACAAATATTTTATTTATTTTGAAAAAGTTGCTGAAAATTTGAAATGGCCAAGGCAGCATTGGACTCAATTATTGCAATGTGTACATTTTGGCAAAGCCCGAAATATCTATGCATCCCTGTCAGTACAACAGAGTTCTGACTATGATTTGGTTAAGGAGTGCATTTTAACGGGTTATGCGTTAATCCCTGAGGCTTATCGGCAAAAATTCAGAAATTATAAAAAAGTAGCTGGACAAACTTATCTTGAATTTGCTAGATAAAAAGAGCAGTTATTTAAGAGATGGTGATAAGCCAAGAAAGTTGAATATGATTATGAAAGTCTTGAACAACTTGTGTTACTTGAAGAGTTCAAAAACTGTGTTCCTAATGACGTTAAGAATCATCTTGAAGAGCATAAGATTGAAACCTTGGAAAATGCTGCTCTTGCTGCCGATGAGTACTCCTTAACTCATAAATTTCCTGTTGTAAGCAAATCTTTCACTCAGCCGTCTACAGGTAGAAAGGTATTTCAGCCCAATACGACTCCTCCTAAAACTCAATCTGGCACAACTTCTAAAAATCAAGCTTCTGATAAGCTTTATTCAAAATCCTTGTCTATTCCTACGTGTACCTATTTCAAGAAAAAAGGACACGTCATTTCTGATTGCTTTAAATTGAAATATAGGCATCAGAATCAAGATATACATATCCCAAATGCTCTTATTTCTAAGAGGTCAAGGTCATGGTCATGTATTGAAAGCAATACATTTGTTGGGTCTAATAAAGCCCAGTCTGATTTTATTATGGAGAATTATGACCCATTCATGTCGAAAGGTTCTATATAACTCTTGGGTGATTTGGCCAATTTTGTCCCTATTAAAATTTTAAGGGATACAGGAGCTTCTCAGAGTCTTTTATTATCAGGTACTTTGTCTTTTTCTGAGAAGTCCTGTTCTAATGAGAGTGTTCTCATTCAGGGAGTAGAGTGCGGCTTTGTTAATATTCCTCTCCATTGTGTAAATTTGTCATCAGACTTAGTTTCAGGACCTGTGACAGTCGGTATATCGTCTACTTTACCCGTTGAGGGCATTCATTTGTTGCTAGGCAACGATCTAGCTGGAGACAAGGTTGTGGTTAATCCACTTGTAACTGACAAGCCTTCTTTGGATCAGAAAGTTGATCCTATTGAAAAAGAATACTTTGAGTTATACCCAGCTTGTGCAGTTACCAGAGCTATGTTAAAGAAAGCTCTTGAGAATGATTTTGATAAGGAAAATATTCCTTTAGCTAAAATATGTATTGGTACGGCTTTTGATGAGGTCACTTTCACTTTTAATTTGGATCAATGAAAAGGTATTGACCACAGTGATCCTCTTTTAAATACTCATTCTCTTTTAACTAATCAGGGTGTTTTAAACGACAATCACTTATCGTCGAACAGGAAAAAGATCCTGAGATCTCCTGTTTGTTTCAGAGGGCCATTCGTGAAACTGAAGCCACTGAAGTACCTGTCTGTTATTTCATTGAAAATGGAATTCTTATGAGACAATGGAGACCTCCCGATGTACCTGCTAGTGGCGAGTGGTCAGTGAACTATCAGATTGTAGTTCCAAAGTCTTACAGACAGGAAATACTTAGTTTGGCCCATGAAACTTCTCTGGCTGGTCATTTAGGGATAAATAAAACTTATCACAAGATCTTGACTCACTTTTATTGGCCAAAAAATCAAAAGTGATGTTTGTAAATTTTGTAAATCTTATCATACTTGTCAAATGGTAGGAAAACCCAATCAGAAGATACCTAAAGCTCATCTGCAACCAATTCCTGCATTTGACGAACCATTTAGCAGAATTATGGTAGAATGTGTTGGTCCCTTACCTAAGACCAAGTCAGGTAACCAATATTTGTTGACCATTATGTGTGCGTCAACAAGATTCCCAGAGGCAATTCCTTTAAGGAATACTATAGTAAAAGCTTTGATAAAGTTTTTTTTTTACTCACTTTGGCCTTTCCAAATCTGTCCAATCGGGTCAAAGGTCCAATTTCATGTCTGGAATTTTCCAGCTTGTTATGCTTGAATTTGGCACTCAGCAATTCAAGTCAAAAGTGAAACTATGGTTTCACAAAACTTTACTTGAGAGAACATTTGAGTCCTGTAATTGAGTTCATTCTCTCTTGCTCATTCTTCAAAATTTTCTTCAGTTTAGATTTTACGGCCCTTACAAAGTTAAGAAGAAAATCAATGAGTTAAATTATAATTATAGTACTCTGATCTAAATAAATTAATGGAGTACTAGTATATTGAAAGAGATAGCCAAGTAAATTATGCAGTTAATTTAGTTGTACCTGTCCCACCAACTGAGGATTTGAGTGAAGAAATTCAATTGGACACTGTTGATCTTGGAGCAACAAATCTTCGGAATTCGGAAATTATGAAAAATCTGGACCAGAAACTTTTACATTTACGACAACAAGAAAGAAATGAACTTAAACAGTTATTATTCGAATATAAGCACTTGTTTCCAGATATTCCTACAAGAACAAAGAAAATTTTTCATGACGTTGAAATCGTAGATTCAAAACCTGTGAAACAACACCCATACAGGATGTGCCCTCTCAAACAGGAATACTTGAAAAAGGAAATTCAGTATTTGCTGGAGAACGATTTCATAGAGCCCAGTAAAAGTGATTGGAGTTCACCATGTATACTTGTTCCTAAACCGGGTAAAACTTTCCGTATGTGCCCTGATTATAGGAAGGTGAACAGCGTGACAAAAACAGATTCATTTCCATTACCAAGAATCGATGACTGTATTGATAAAATTGGAAATGCCAAGTACGTCACCAAATTTGACCTTCTGAAAGGATTTTGGCAAATTCCACTAACGGAAAGAGCGAAAGAAATTTCGGCATTTGTGACTCCAGATGGACTCTATCAATATAAAGTAATGCCGTTTGGATGAAGGGTTCTCCAAGTACGTTTCAACGCTTGATGAATATGATTACTTCCGGTCTAGATAATTGTGATGCTTATATTGATGATGTCATCATCTACAACGACACCTGGAAAGGACATCTAGCCACGATTCGGAAATTCTTTGAAAGACTCACTGATGCAAATTTGACAATCAATTTATCTAAAAGTGAGTTTTGCCGTGCTTGTGTAACTTTTCTAGGGCATATTGTGGGACATGGTCAAGTTAAACCTATCGATGCTAAGGTTAAGGCTATCTCTGATTTCCCTGTGCCTGTCAGTGAAAAGCAACTGATGCGATTTTTGGGTATGGCCGGATACTGTCGAAAGTTTTGTTTTAATTTTTCTAATATTGCTGAACCTCTGACAAACTTGTTAAGTAATAAAAACAAGTTTCTTTGGAATGAAAAATGTCAGGAAGCTTTTGATAGATTAAAAGCCATACTCGAAAGTGCGCCGGTTCTCACAGCTCCAAATTTCAATCAATCTTTTAAATTATCTGTTGATGCAAGTGATGTTGGGGTTGGAGCAATATTGCTTCAAGAAGATAGAAATTGTGTTGATCACCCAGTGTGCAATTTCTCTAAGAAACTAAATAAGCACCAAAGAAATTACTCAACAATCGAGAAGGAATGTTTCTCTTTAATATTGGCATTACAGCATTTTGAAGTTTACATTAGCTCAGCTCCTTCTCCGGTTGTTGTGTTTAGTGATCACAACCCCCTTACTTTCATCGACAAGATGAAAAATAAAAATCAAAGATTATTAAGGTGGAGTTTGTTTTTGCAAGAATATAATCTCAACATCAGGCACATCAAAGGAAAAGACAATTTGATTGAAGATGCACTTTCCCGTGTATAGAAATATTATTTCGTATACACTTTATATAATTCGTAACAATTTTCTAATGTAATTTTGTTTACCTCATGTATAATTTACATATGGTAAAAAGAAAGCTTTATTATATAAATCTTTCTTTTTCTTTATGGGGGAAGTGTTACGCATATGTAACTAAATTGCTTGTGTGTTAGTTTTAAAATTCTTTTTTATTTTATTTTTGTTTCATTACATTTTATTGTAATGGTTATTTTCACGGGATTCGATATTCTCTTTCAGTAATTCTATTTATCTAAAACGTAAAAGACGTTATATTAGCATTATTTTTAGTTCACCCCGGTGCGCGGTAGTATAAACACCTCGCGAAAACGATTGACTATTGCCAAGGTCATTTCGGTCTACGTGTAGTCTGAATAAACAATGTTTTATTTTTAAATTTATTTCAGAGTGAGAATCTGGATAGGGCTGTTCTTGCTACGTGACAAATTTCATATTTTCTATTGCGTTGTTCAAGTGTTAAGAGGCCACGTGACCTATCACGCGAGAACGGGATGATATTTTAGTTGGATTTAATACCCTTTCTGAGAGCTTTTCAGTCAGTTGCATTTTTAAACCTTGAGGGCTAGAAAGGTTTCAATTGTTGAAACCAGATTGTTTTTGAAGTTCATTATTTTTTGGAATTTAATAATTTATTCTCTAGAAAACCAAACGAGTGTAACTTTTTTTTGGTAAAAATTCTGAGTGAAAGAAATTCAGTGGAAATTTATTCTGGAATTATTCGGAAACATAAACTGTGATTCAATTGAGAAATTACTGCCATTTGTACAACGACCACATCTGACGTCATCGCCTTCCATATTGGACTTGATAGGACTTGTATTTTTCAATCTTAGGATTAAATTTTGGATTATATTCACAAACCGTAAGTCCTATTTCCAATTTTTACATTGTTTTCTAGGGAAATAAATTATTTTGTTAAAATATACAAAGCTTGTTGACTTCACTCTTTTCTCTTGTTATTATTGTACGAGCCTACACGCAGCACTACTTAAAATTTTTTATTAATATGTTAATATGTGTAATCAGTCTTTTTCTTTGAAATATGTACCATTTGCCGTTGAGTGTAACAGGTATAAATTACTGTTTGGGTGATACAGAATATCAATACATCATGTAAGTTCATCCACTGACAATTTGCATGATTCATGTGAAAAACTAACTATTAAAAGTTAATATTTGAAGCCTGCTTCACGTTTTTTGTGTTTCATTTTTATGCATACCTTACGGCGCTTTGTCATTGAACACATAAAGATATTCTATAGGGTCAACGGTCTGGACACATTTTAAAATCTGTACATTCTGTTGGGAAATGGGGGGGGGGAGAGTGGAGAAAGAGAAGGAAAGGAAGAGTAAAAAAATAAAATAGACCTAAATATCGAAATACAGGTCTAAAGAATACATAAGGGCAGATATACTTCCTAAATAGAAAAAGAAGTTCCAAAAGTGATATCGCAACTGTGGTGATTACAGTGGTATCGTCACTGGCGATATCATTTTTCTCACTTTGATATGTTTCACTATCTCATTATGAAATATATAATAAAACTGGATTAACTGAGTTAAACTGAGAAGCTTACTGATAAACTAACACAGAGAGTCTAATAATAATAGCCTGTTTCAGACCCTCGTTACAGCTTAAAAATAAAACAAAATGAACAAAAACATGGAACAGATAGCAGCGGGGGGGTGGGGTGGGTGTCCTCTACCTAGTCCAGGAATTTACAGTACGGTCCTCTCTTCTCAATGGACTTTTGCTACAGTGTGTTGTTGTATCGTATTATCTAACACTAGAAAGGTACCAAGAAAATTGTACTCAGACGTTAGTAAGGACTCGGGATCTTGTCCTCTATACAAGGTTTTATTCGCTTTGAATGTACAGTTTGTTTAATGTGTTTATTGTCACAACTCCCAATCTGACAGTTCACTGGGGATGTTTTTGTCAATTATTCTATGTGGGTCACTGGAGTCTTAACTCTACTGTGTCTGTCTAGTGTCAGTGACCATATCTTCTCATCTCATAACATGACCACCCATTAGTTTTATAATTAGCTTGGGTCTGGGGCACCGTGACAGTATGGATGCTACAAGCAGAAAATTGCTTATGTTTATAAATTCTTCTGTAGGCTGAGGCATATATTAGCATTTGGAATGTCACGAACTCGTAGGTCACTTGACTTGAGCTTCAGGCCTACTAAATCTCCGGATAAAAAACAGATTCTCCGGCTTTTTGGCTATGTCCCAGGATCCATCGGATTTGTATTTTAAAAAATCTCCGGATTTCAGGTTCCCAAACTGTGAATAATTATTTAGGCGTTGATTACATATTATATTGGTTATCGAGTTTGTGTAAACGTTTACTAGGAATTTATATTTATTTCCAATGGTAATGTTATATTATTATTATTATTATTATTATTATTATTATTATTATTATTATTATTATTGAAAACGATTTTGATGCCAACTTCATATCAATTAATTTTAGAAGTAAAATATCTGCAAAGTTACCAAACATGATATTTCGATATTTAAGGTCCTATTTCGATATTTAAGGTCCATAATTCAGTGACTTGTCTTTGCTAAATAATGATTTTTGTATTAGTTAAAAATATTAAATTTTTACTATTCTAAGAATATTTAGGATATCTTTTGCTCATTCCATATTTAATTATTTCAGTCATATTCAAAAGACAGAAATTCCAGAATTGTATGAGGTTGCTGAGCTTTGAAGGAATATCACAATTCTATGTGTACTTGTATAACTGGATTTTATAACCTCATGTGTGTAATTTTCTATATAGAGTGTTGTTTGATTTAATAAACGCCATTGTACCTTTGCATTTCTAGAGTTGTGCCATTCCTTGCAGTTCGAATCTGGTATCCTCTTGCACCCTAGCCATGTAACCATCATGCATCGTACAGAGTGACACCTCCGTAAGGGAAGCCAGAATGTTGTATGGTTCCTTGCTTCGTATGCTCCCGGCGTTGCACTCCGCTATGCAAGTCAGATGAACGCCGGCGCCATATTGTCACATGATCGAAAAAATGGCCTCATATGGACAGATCTAGTTAATCTAACCGCGGCACATTTATTCTTTTTATATTCTGTTTGTCTAGTGACACAATGTGAACTTTACTAATACTTTCGATCTGAACTATATCAGACGTTATCTTGTGTTCAAGCTTAACCACCAATTCGGTCATATACAAATACACATTTGTCATTTACAAATAAACATAATTCAGTATTATATAATCAGTCTCTCTCTCCATCGATCCATCGATCCATCGATCGATCGATAGATAGATAGATAGATAGATAGATAGATAGATAGATAGATAGATAGATATTATTTAACCTCATTTAGAGATGTGCATTACTCTTGCAAAGAATGTTACCACCATCGCAAACTGAATTACTTACTTCCGGGGGGGAGGGATGGTATCACATTTTGTGACCCAAACAAAAATATTGTTATTCTTGAACACAACTGAATTTGAGCTCCAAATAAAATAAATAATCTGCACAAAATAATTATATCAACTGAAAATTATCATTTCGCTACATGAAATAATTGTTCACAGTTCACGAATTACATCACAAACAAGATAAGGCAAGTATTTTTTCGTAAATAACAACACATATGGGTAGAGTTTATGCTTTCCTGACTTGTATCATGATCGTGACCGATGACTATGAAGAAAACATTTGCCTACCTGACATTTGTTATGTTTGAAAGTAGTAATCAAGATGTTTATTCGAATTTTAGTTCAAGGGTTAATGGAATTTTCCATGGAAGAAATTAGTTTTCCAGAACATTCTATTGCGATATAGACCAAGTAAAATAAGTACAAATAGTGATTTGATAAACAATCATTTATTCCTGTTTTATGATCAGTCTATGGAATCATTTACACTACAAATGTAGTAAAATCAACAATTTTTTATAAGTTACAAAGTTAAAATTTAAGAGATACAGTATTGCGAATTAAATCCCAAAATCCTAAATGTCCTATCACAAGTCCAAAGGTATTGAATGTTCTGAATGAATTCCAATAGTCTTGAATGTCTTGATGTATCACAATGATATAATCCAGAATGACTTCGAATGAGTTCTCACAAAGTAGTCTTTTAGTCCAAAAAGTCAATGAGCACTTTGTATTTTCAATGAATAATTTAAATAAATAATTCCTGTAATTGATCCGAACACAACTAAAATGATTCCACAGACTGATCGTAAAAGAGGAATTAATTATTGTTTACCAAATCCTTTATATACATCTTTCATTTGACATGTCACAATAGATTTTTCGAAACACTATTGGAAAATTTCACTAGACTGTCAACAAGTTCGCTTCCAGAACATTCTAATTTGTAAACAAGGTTAGGCTTTAAAAGTGTCAAATTTTACTAAATATCTTTAAAAAAATGTTACGGACAAAAGTCAAGCATACAATATAAATTATAGGTACATAATAGTACACTTACTGGGAGGCACGGATTCTTAAACTGACTCGACTAGCATTATTTGTATTTTATCAATCATTCTTATTCCAGAATAGTACCTGCAGTAAGTTTAATATACATTGGAGAATGACGATTCTCTTTGCCGATGCGGCACTATTTAACTCTTCAGTGCTCACTTGGGTAGAATATAATAGGCAGAATTTATGACACATGCAAAAAAGTTAGTGTTGATAATAAAGAAGTACCTGATAAACATTAAACAGTAAGATAACACAGTACCATCATAGGAACAACTTTACGCCCACAGACTTGCATTGAAATGGCATTTGAGGGGTCATGTATTATATAGGCGACAGGTGCCCGTAGACGTACGTGGAGATTGCACCTGGTGGTTAGATCATAATATATAGACGATAGGAGCCCATAAGTTTAACAACGGAGCGATACTTTGGGGTCCAGTATGGTCACAATCAGATCTCCACTGTCCTACGTGAAGAGCTGATGGCAACCGCTAAAGAGTCATTTCTTGTGACCCATGTTATTATCATAACCACAAATTTTATTAGCCAAACCGATGACGTCTTATATATTCGCGTTTGTGAGACTGAGTAGTATGACTGAAGTGCATCAATGTGTGCAAAAAGATTTGATTCACTTTCAAATTTCCGAAAGCTTCATTTCCATTGGCTAATTCAAGGCACACAAGAACATTACCCCTAGGCGGTCGCTGTTAGATGTTCACATAAGAGAGCGGAGATCTGATTTTAATCAGATTGCTTTGGGGTCGAGTCATAACATTGATATCAGTGGCTAATCTCAGTTAGATTTTCATGGCAACGTTGTTAGAGTTGACCTCAATATGAGCCACTATAGGTACGTTCATAGGTTTAACATGGGAGCGTCACTTGGAGGTCATACGAGAATTAACATTAGCTCTTAGGTTAACATGCAGGGGACAATTGTATGGAAGGCCATCGCCGTAAAAGATATGAAATTTAAATAAGTAACGTTCAAATAAACCAAGAAAAACTAAACAAAACAATAAACATGCTTGTAAAAATATATTTTTAAAAACAATTTCAGATAATTAGATTAATACTCAAATAAATTAAACTAGGCACAACCGAAATGGACAAATGTCAAAGAACTAAGAAAATGCGACTGAATCAAGCAAACGCCAAAACGAAATAACGGAATTTGAAGCAATAAGATCAATGTTTAAAAAAATAAATAAGACAAAAGGCAAAACAAACAAATGTAAAATAAGGATAACAAAATAGGAATGAAACAAGCGAAAACCAAACGAAATAAACGGTATTTAAATAAACCAACAAAAATCAAGCTGGTTAAGCTAATGTAAAATGAAAAAAAGATAAATCAGAAAATGTAAAGAACATGCACATATACAACACTGTCGCGTTTTGGTTGTTATCGATGCATAGGGGATTAAATAAAACATCACAAGTCCTGTATACAGAATACAACAATTTAATCAATTGGATAAAACAAAATAATGTTTTACAAGACTAATTGCAGGATTCATCTCTACCAGAAATGAAAAGAAATCAATTAACACCTCTACCAAAAATGAAAAGAAATCAATTAACTCAAAGGTCATACATGCACTTAGCAGCTCCAGTTATATCGCTAAAGCAACGTTCGTCACAAAATAGAATGAGTTTTTCGAACTTTAATCCCACAAAAATGACCAATTCGTAGCATACATGATTGATATATCATTTAAGACAAATCAATTCAAACCTTATCTTAAGACTCACATCAAAGAAAAAGTATGAATGAAATTAAGACACAGTACGTTTTAGCGCAGACGTTCATGTTCTCTTCAGCGGCACCGTCTCTTTACACACCTGTATACGTGTCTTTCAAAGAGTTTCAACTAAACGTTCCTTCGACAGCCTGTATGAGGGTCTGGCTCTCCCCCAGTCAAGACCTTTATGCCTCGCGTAAAACTGGACTGCCTGATTCTGCAGTGTGAGTATTTTTAAAACACGAAATTTCGTCTGGGAAACACCTCCCCAAACCATGAACTACCCAATCAGATCTCTAGTTTATCAAACCGACATTATTAACACAATCTCCTCCTGGGTTTGGAAAATTCAACGTTCACCACTCCCCTACCTAGACAGATCTCTGTCAAGTTTCAATTTATGAAAAATACTTCAACAAGTTCAAACGCTGCTTCTGCAACATTTTAACTCTTGGCCATCTCTAGAGCCAAAACCCAATCTTCAACCCTGTCCAGTTCACCTGACATAGTTACCAAACGGGACTCCATTAATAATCAACCAAGTCCTAACCAGATGCACTCAGGTATTAGCAGCCTTAAACATGTCACGGATTTTATCCTGTGCAAAATCACATACATCAAGTTAATATTGCTATATTTTTACAATGACATCTGCAAAATTCACTCTTTTTTTCCAGCTAACTTTGCTTAAGAAAGTTTCAATGTGACCTCGCAATCATTTCATTTTGCACCCTTTATTTTGGAAAGCAGCTTTGAATTAAAGCCAACCTTTACTTCGTGGTATGGCATTATTATTTAAAAAAGTAACAACTTCGTTATAAATTTTATAAATTTTCTACATGTGCGTCGAATAAGTCCCATTCGGCCACTCGAGCCCGAAACACCAGTCTTGTAGGTGAAAATCACAGCAATACGTCTATAGCATGTATCACCGGAGCCTCCTCCCATGTGTGCTTTGAAGTACATATCCACCATGGTTTGCTTAACCAGGTCCAGATGCTCGAGGTTAAAGTAATAAATCGGGTACAACGTTCGAAAGTCAACTGCAAAATCTGTAATCTAATGTCACAATTTTGGTCTTGATCAAGGTATTTCAACAGTCTTCATACACACGATTGATTTGATAGTTGCCAAAGTCGATCAAAATGTTCTTGGTTGGCTTTTGATGACTATTTAGCCTTATCGAAACCTCAGCCACTGCCAGATTTGCAAATTTCATTGGACTTTCCAGTTGTCTGCCCAAATAGTCTATGGCTTGAATTATTACAAGCTATTACCCTGGTGTAGGAAAGACTCGTTGAGAACTTATTTACCATGAGAATTCTCTTTGGACATCAACTTGCTTAGAGTCTATAGTCCACACGAGAAATGAAGTTATAGATGTTCCGCCAGACATCACGAATTATATTAAATATGCGCCTGTGTTCACTGATGAATTCAATGACAGCATCCTGAGTTTGAATTTGGATAATACAACTTTGACTGCATTGGGAACGGCTACACCATCAAAGTGATTTGCATCGTTAAAGTGATCCTTTCTGTTTAATATAACTGCAATTAACCAGGAAACTAAGCTTATGAAATTGTCTACGAAAGTCAATTATCTGTGATAGTTGAATCGTGCAGACAAATTGGGATCGACGCTATGGCAAACCGCCGTCAGAATTCGGATTCATAGCAACTAAAGCGAGCGTTGCTGTTGTTGATGTCCTGTCGATTTTATGCCGTTGCCGTTTGTGTACTGTATATGATCAAAAACCTCACTTGTGTCTTTGATGAACATCATAGAGGGCCAGTAGACTTTGCGTAATCATCACTGTAACAAGAGAGTACAAGAATTGTGGTAGCAACGTCGACGTTGTCAAGAATTGCTCCGATTTCCCTTCCGCCGATAAAATAACGTGCACTGTTAAACAATGTTATTATGACAAATCCGACTTACCTTTGGCATCGTGTGCAATAGTTTTAATAGGTTTCTTCTGACGTCCAATAATTTATCGAACGGAAGAAATACCGAGATGTGTCATGAACCTGAAATTCTACTGGCCTTTTCTTGTATGGATCCCTAGCATAGTACGAGTAATATTGATAATTTTGCTTGCTTCGATCTTGCAACACAGGCACGTCCATGTCGAACGTGGAATCAGATGTGTATTTAAATTGAGCCATTATACATTCTAGTTTCGTCTGATACCTTCTGCAAGATAACCGTTGCCTAATTTGTAATCATTTAATTGTACCAACGTTACTGAGAGGCTTCATTGATGGATTTACTGACTTGGGCTGGCATTATCGGTCTTGATGGAAATGAAAACCGCCTTTGGTTGCCGATTCACTAGTCGACGTAGATGAACTCGAATCAATTGAACCGTTCGCAATCCAAGATTTTTCAACCGATCCTCAGCAACGTTTTTAATGTTATCAACGACTCACATCGCATGCAACTTGTTTAACGATTGGCCCAGCTCACGAAGACAAGCCCTCGAGAACCTTTCATACACCTGTAAACAATCCATTTATAACATTGCCAATACCAGTTCCGTAATATGCTATTAAATGGGTTTTCTTGCGTTAATAACACACACTGGTTTTACTCTTCCATGTATAATTCATTTAATTGAATTAAGGTCAATCTCTCTAATGTACAGTTGTACAAGGTCTTCAACATATGCCCATCCTTGTCCACAAGGGTAAAACGACGGTTTGTCAACCCGGGATTGTTGCATGAAAGAAACACGGACATGGAAGCCATCGATATCAGATAACCCGGGGCGTTAATCGGGGCAAACCCAAACAATATATAAACGTGCGACGTTCGCGTTTTCGAGGCTGGCGTTTCATAACTGCCACTCATGGCATCACACGTCAGATTAACCCGAGGCATGGTGGTGATCCTAACAATATCTAGCGAGAAATAGTAACTGGTTCAGTCTGTTTCTGCACGCATAATTCGTTCGTTTTGGGAAATCTCACTAATATCTTCGGGTCAACCAAGAGCTATTCTCAGCGAGGAGTATGCAATATCACCCGCATGATCTCGAAATATAACTGAAATGGCAAAGCCGAGCGCTGACTGGTGTATAAAAATATTACGGTCTTTTCTGGTTGTTAATGTGATTCTCAGCCGGATATCTTCATTGATTCAAGCTCATATGCACCCGTGGGAAATCTAACAACGTTCCATGTGGTGCCATCGTATGCTAAAATACATTAGTGAATTATTTGGTGATTCCGCTCCCCCAAATCGCCGCTATCGAATACGAGGCCATCTGCGATAAACACGCAAAATGTTAGTGTAATTTCGTTTGATCTTCCCCTAGGGCAATCAGTCCTACACTTGGAGAAGGAATTTCCTTATGGATAATCAAAGGATGTGTGAAGACTATGACTGCTCTTTGTTGCTTGCGCGACAATTGCAGGTAGAACATTAATATAATGAAACTATCCGCGATCTACTATAGTCCCCGCCGTTATTGTAAAATTGAAGCTGCTATTGTAACGTTAGCAGATACAGCAAAGTTCATCCACTGGGCTGCTCAAGCATGGTTGGCCAAACAGGCGCTGTTGCAAACTTATCTACCTGCACAAAGGAAGATTTGCCTTGGTCGGCTTGGTGTGAGAACACGTGACGAAGTTCATAAGGCTGATCTTTTGTTTCTTCGACATAATTGCGTGCGGAGACGTACATACAAGCACGTGTTCACTATTGTAGATGTTATCAGTACATGCAAAGAGGCTGGTCCGTTGATGTCTAAATATTCAGCAAGTGTGTCAGATGTATTTATGCACATTCATCACTATCATAGCAACGGCTGTAACAAGGTGATGGGGCAAAGAATTTCTCAGTGCAGTTGCTGAATTGTTAACAAAACGTAAGTTGCGGGTTCGTGTTGGACATGCTAAGATACATCGCGGAACGATTTAGTGACACACTTGCAGAACGATAATTTGGGTATCAGCAAACGCAGGTATTATTAATGAGACCTCATACCCGATACCCCGAGTGGGTAACAGAACTTCCATCAGTTACACAAGCACTAAATAATGAAAACACATACAATTGGGTTAAAGCTTGCTAAGGCGATTCGACAAAAGACTGTGACCATTACATACCGCCGTTTGACTAACAATTTAGTTATCTGTATACACTTAGACAGTTAGATAAACGACAACGTGGTACTATTGACCCGGTATGGTTCGTTGATGTATTTACAATCTCGGAGGACTGATACTCAGAGGCAGCATACATGTAAGCATTTAGCACCTGCGGTCCATCCATGGGACGTAAAGCCGAGTGGACTTCGCCCACCACGTAGAGCATTTGTGGGAGAGGAATTACAAATCTTTTCCGGGACACAGAGCTACCTCCAAAGTCTATTCTAAAATCGCAAAAAAACCCAAACATTTACAGTTCCGTGCTGCCGGTACGAGTAAACAGTGATTCCGTGTGGAAATATCCATCGCCTGGTGCCCAACTGTGACAAACTTACTTTATTGCAACGGTATACAAACAATCATGTTTCTTTGACCGAATCAGATTTGCCATTTATGCGAATTCGCGTCGCTCGCGAAGACATTCCAAATACATGCCGTGCCAAAGATCCTTTAACACATTCGCGCAGGACACTCCTTTTCCACTTTTATGTTTTGAGAGCTAATGTCGCTTTGCGTTTGGACGATAATCGAGTACATTTGGGGGGCATTTTTGAACTTGCCAACAATGTTCTTTTTTCTTCGTTACTACCGGTAAACTGTAGATTCTCTTGCGGCTAATCACTTGTGTCAACTAACTTACCGGCGATGCCTCACCGACGACCATGTACACATCATAGGTGGTAATATGCATCAACAAAGAATCTGTGTACTTGTACTGCATTTTGACGTTTGGCCGTATCGCTATTTTATTATACTTAAACTAGTACACGAGCAGGTTGGATAAGTCCAGCAATGACGCGCCAACGAATTAGGCTTTGGCTGCTTCAGCTTCGATTTGTTTTTACTGTGTACGACAATTAGTTCACCACTGAAGATCTTTCGAGACTCGAATGCTGGGTCAACAATAAGTCGTCGCAGTTTGTGTTGTTTACTATTACGTACAAGGCTGACACGATTCCGTTTAAGAAGATTTTCTACAGTCTTGCCGAACAAAGCATTGTTAATGAGTTTCAAGAATCATTCTGAAACTCGTTCCTAGCCTTTGAATTAATCTGAATGTACTGGGCCATCCATGCGCTCTGGCGAAACATATCACTCGGAGGATACGCAGATATAACTATAAATTATGTATTTGAACTACATAGTTTCTATTTGTACTCATGTTCTATATATTTGCCTCCAGTATAGTATATAATCGCTCACTGATACGACCTAGGCCAGCCATTCGCGGGCACCGTCAGCTCTTCCGATGCTGGCGTAAAATCATTGTGAATGCTGTGGCGCTGGTTTGAATAATGAAGATCGATTTCTTAAAATCATCCGATATCACTGTTTTTGTCGTACCTGTGAATGACAAACGAAGCTTCCACTGAAACCAGCCAATAGGTACAGGCTACAGCTTTGCCCACTTATAAATGTTGTTATAGTTCAGATATATGATGTTACTTTTGACACAACGGGATCATATCCCTCCACGTTTGGGATGCTAGCGTGCGTGACTCGACAATCAATGGAGACTCGAAATTGATATACCGCTACGAAAATGTTGTTCAGTAAACGGATGCTAATTTAAGTCGATGAGTAATTCTAACTCAAACTTGGTTTTTGACGGTAGCGCATCCCAAAACCATTCCCACTGACTAAAAGTAGTTTGCTTGGCTGTATCATGAAACGTCTAAAAGACATCCGCGACCAGAAGCATATCTGTTTTCAAATACAGATCATGATAGTCACCGAGGTTCTAACAACCAAACGCGGACCTGACTTTCTATGCGTGTTTGGCGGAAACACCGTCGCGAGACAAAGATGAATGGAGCGCTTCCATAAGCGGCAACTGAGTTTCCTTAAATTTGCTCCAATCACTCATGTACTCGTAAGGACAGATTACTTTTGCAGGTGAGTAAACCAAATTTCCCATCGTTTTTCACCACCGTACTGACTAGTGATTTCAGATCGATGATTACCATTCGCTGCATGGTTGTTCACGGGTTTGTCCAGGCTTGAATTGAGAAACTGCACCTAATCCATAAACTGCATTTAATCCAATTTTAAACGTCATGTATTGTTTCATGTTTTACGGCATTATGGTTATTGGCAACTTTGGTAATTTAAAGTGGCCATCATACCCACGCAGGTTATGAAGCACCACAGGAACTTTTTGTTTTGATAAGTTCGCAACATCTGTAGATTGCATATTTCATATGCGGTTCCTCTATACATACCATTAATGCGACAATGGTCACGGATGTTTTCGTTAGTGGAGCTAAAAGCGCAATCGCAGATCCAACAAAAAGTGGCCGCCAAAAATTCTCGAGCGTTATCGTTGGTCATAAATCATGTCAGCGGCGGAGGATAGCTGTTGTCTAATGCATTTCTCTGTAACCTCGTGTGATTTAAGAAATACCTCAACCTAGTCCCGACTACGATACAGTATTGTTTTTTTCAGTTTGGCCTTCGCAACTTACTACAGTATAACATAATCCGCACGGGACTTGTTCAGTGATTGGCATGGTACTTGACTGAACGGCGGTTACGGAAGCAAGGCTTCCCACGGGAATGTTCATGCATTCAAAGTTTGCATAGATGTTATTATGTACTTGCATTTTTCATTGCACTGTGGCCTTTCACTGAATCCACGAAAGTAGAAGTTATCCTTATCAAATAGCTGTTGGGCACTATATACATGCATGCAACGTCTACATGGAAATTTCTTACCTTCGTATTTACTGCAACAATACCAATATATATATATATATATATATATATATATATATATATATATATATATATATATATATATATATATATATATATATATATATATATATATATATATATTCTCCAGGAGAAAAAAAGATGTCCCCGAAGCACGATACACGCGAGGTAGGCACCAAACTTGCCAATAAAGAGAAATACATAGATTCATGGGTTTGTTTTCTTTACTTTTACTTTTAAACAACTTATCTGTCTTCAGGCAACTTTTCATCATTCTTGAAAATAGACCACTGCAGCTGAATTAAATGCATTCCTTTTGTGACGGTTTTCACCGTTCTTATTTTTCAGAATCGTGACTCTTTTTACCTTGCCCTTTGACCGCTCCGGTGGCCTAATGGTTAGAGCGTCCGCCTCGGATGCGGGAGGTCGTGGGTTCGATCCCAGGCCGAGTCATACCAAAGACTTATAAAAATAGTACTAACAGGTGCCTCGCTTGGCGCTCAGCATTAGGAGGCTAGTGTTACGACTGGTCGGCCTGGTGTCAAGATAATGTTACTGGGTGGGCATGATGCTACATGTCTGCGACATGATGCCCCAGTGCTAGACATCAGTGCTAGACATCGCTATAAACTGCCACACTGCAGACATCGTAGCGATATGACTGAAACATTGTTAAAGCTACGTTAAAAATTCAAATCACACACACACACACACACACACACACACACACACATACACACATTGCCCTTTAAGATTTGTACCTGAGCCGCGCAGGCTCAGTGGATAACTTTCAGGACTCACGACCGAAAGGGTGCGGGTTCGAATCCATCCAGCATGGGTCAACTACCTTGTTGTGTCCTTGGGGTAAAGCATTTTATTCCAATCGCCTCGGCACTTGTCTTGTATTGCTGTGCAGTAGTACACCAAACAAAACCAAAGTAAACTTTTAATATGTAGATGCACTAATAGTATTAGCTATCTGCACTTTCCTTGTGTCCGATATTACCAATCCATTATGTTTTGAAGAATCAGCCAATTTCCACCTTAAAATCGCACTTACGAGGCTTAAACAAAAGATTCAAACCCGTCGAAAAAAGTGCATTTTCGCACAGATCTCTTTCTTGGACTGGCATTTCTCCCCGCAAATCACCGAAATTTAACAGACTTTCTAGCCTCTGTGCGTGTGTTATACCTCTGAAAGCCATTTCTGTCATAAGTTAATGTCATAAATATGTGTGATGCGCTGGCAGACCTGGGTCTGTGCAGTTTGTTGGGACTAAACCGTAGAAGAATTAATACAGACCCCGACCTGCCATAATGCGATGGCATACCAGAGTCTGTGTTGTTTGAAGTTGGATTCAACTTGTACGTAAAATACATTTTTCGATATTTTCATCTCTTGCTTAGGCTTTATGACTAATTTCAACCCTCACCCCACCACATTACTGTTCAAGATACATACAGTATAATACGCTCATGACTTAATCATGGTATAAACTGTGTCGTAAATCTTTTTAGTTCTACGAAATTCATCCACTAATGATATTCACACCTTCATTAGTATTGAGTCAGCTGCTTTAGACTTCAAATAGTCACCACGTTCATTTTCCACTCTAGATTTGTCGAAGACAATCTTTAACTTTGTATCGAAACATTTTCCCAATACGAAAATCTCAAATTTGTTTTTTTAGACTGCCTTTGATTTCCATCTATTAGCTCACTCGAATACGTAAAAGCACCATTCGAAACATAAAGATATTTGCATATCAACGAGATGTACTATTTTTGTCCTTTCTGAATTCGGACACCTGAACGATTGGGTGTTCCTGTATTCCTACGACATTATTTATTTGAAATCCATGTCAATAAAAATATCACTGTAGATATTAAGGAACTGGCGTGCTGAAAATGCCAGCCACTTTTCGAAAAATTAATTAAATACATTCAAATATTATTCAACATAAATACGTATATAGGTACGGTAACCACGGTAACTACGGTAACTTTGGTAATACAAATCAAAGGTATGGCTAAAATGCAGAATTTGTAAGTACTAAACATGCTTACGTTTAGTTTAGAATGACAATGAAAAATTTGCCTGTTGCATGCCATCCTAACATAGTGTACAAATGTGCATGTGCATACTTGAGGAAGATTTGATTTCATGTTAAATGTAGCCATTTTTGAATGTACGAATATAGACTACACGGTACTTGTTTTTATTCGTAAAGATTCTCCAACTTGCACATCAAACCTATCTTTCTTTCAAAGTCTTTATTATAAATGCGTCTATTGTATGCACGTACCTAATGTTAAAATCAGCTCATAAACTTTGAGACACCGTGGCGGACAAAAGCTGGTCCAATGAGAAAGTTGCAGTTTAAAATTTCAATGTCCTATGTCGAGAATTCCAATTTCACATGTTGAGTCAAATTGTCGTTGTTGAAAGTTGCATTTCATATTTCGAGTCTTCCAACTTCATCTGTTGAATTACAGAGCGATGATTGAAAGTTACATTTCCTGTGTCGAATTTTATATTTCATCTGTTGAATTGCACAGCGGTGGTTGAAAAACATTTCAATGTCTTATGTCGATAGTTTTTGTTTCACACGTTGAGACAAAGATTTTGCGTTGAAGGTTTTATTTCATATGTCGCTTTTTAAAACTGTATTACTTGAATTATACAACGGTGATTGAAAAGTTCATTTTGTATGTCAAGATTTTAACTTTTGAATTACACAGGGGTGGTTGAAATTTCAATGTTATATGTCGCAAATTCCAGTTTTACATATTCATTCAAATTGTTTGTGTTGAAAGTTTCATTTAATGTGATGACTATTTAGCCTTATGTAGTTAAATTACTTAGCGGTGGTTGAAAGTTACATTTTCATTGCCGATAAATCCCCATATGTATGGAAGACATTGTTTTCACTGCACCCCTGTTGTTAAAATCTTTCTGATAATGATTACCTTTCATGTATTTTGTAATATCACGTAGGATAGGATGACTGTTATATTATCGAGCTAAATGACTGACTTCCCCCTCCCGCAAAACCTACCTATATATATAATTTCCTTCCTGAAATCGTTATAATAAGAGGTCGCTGTCAGTTTGTTTCTTTAGGTTGGTTCCTCTCCAAGAGTAATACAACTTTGTATGTAGATGCATCTGGGTGAGAACCACAAATATTAACTAAAGTAGGTCACAGCGGATCATAAGCTAGAAATTGTTAGTGAAACACTTTGAATAATTTACAGTATTCTGTATGTAAGTGCACCGTGAGAAGGCACTAATCAACATTTCTGTGAACATTCCGCACTTACATTGCTATTAATTTTTTTTTAAAAAAATGCATGGTATGTGGGTATATTTAAATTCAAAGAGTATTTAGCATGGTTCGTAGCTATAGCATTTGCTGAACAAAATAAAAAATGCCTTACCTGAGGATCCCGCTGTAAATAGACAAAATTCCATTTACATCTTTTATTGAATAATGCATTTCTTGTACAGTGTCATGATTAGTATGAATGACAACTTTTGTCAGACAAGAAGGCGACAAACACAGTGTGAAAGGGAAAGACACTGTAAAAGATTTCCATGTCTTGTGCACCATTTCCTTGTCTTGTACACCATTTCCATGTCTTGTACACCATTTCCTTGTCTTATACACCATTTCTATGTCTTGTACACCATTTCTTTGTCTTGTACACCATTTCCTTGTCTTGTACACTATTTCCATGTCTTGTACACCATTTCCTTGCTTTTTTTCATGCATTGTTAAGTACTAATACTGCGAATTTTTAAATAATGGAAGTTCCAATACTTTTGACGTAATTTTCTCATTGTTTTACTACAGGCCCTGTAAATTAAAATGCTCCTTCAGCAAAAGTCTGTGTGAAACAACATTCATGTGGTTATCTCTCCATATCATAATTTTGTGTTTCTAGCTCATTTGCCCTAAACTAACCTAAACAAAGCCGTTAAACAATTGCTATAATATATTTAAAAAAATCTAACAAAATCTATTTTAGTTCAATGTTTTAAAAAATAGCATTTTATCAACAACTAAATAATCCTTATGAATGTGCCAAATTTGGTTTTGATATCTCTAGAAATAAAAATAAGGTGGGTACGGTAGCACTTTTTGACACAAAAATAATTAATTGTTAACTAGCATTTAGTCGAAGTTGTTTGAAAAAACCATAAAAATACAATTTCAGATATATTTTCATAAAATAAACTTTTATATGCTTCTTTGTAATAGCATTACATGTGTGCAACAGTCAACTGAGTTATCTTTCAAATAAAAAATCATTGGTTCACCCTACCTTCAGTACTTTCACTCAGTTTTTATTTTCGAGCCCATGTGAGTGGGAACAAAGACAGCAGAGTTATTTTTGGTCTTGTTTTGGGTTTTTTTTGACAACTTTTAATCTGCACTCATTTCCTAACCCTTTATAGTTTCTCGTCATACTTTACATAAATAATTATGACGCTAAAACATTCATTCTATAACATCCTCACTAGTCCATTTTACCTTAGGTACAAGTTCACAGAAAATGTGCTAATATTTCCTAAACTTCTTAATAGATTCTCATCAAACATGTTATTCGTAATTAGGAAACTAAGATAGTTCGTTCTGTGACATGCCTGCCCACCCCTATGGCCTTGGAAACAAGGTCACGGTTGTGTAAAGTTTAAAAACAGGTTTTGGTTAAATGTGTTCATTTGCTTATATATCCTAAATTCCTTTATGGATTTGTTCATACTTGGAAAGGGTCATAATGAAGCAAGGAAATTGTTTGTTGCACACTTGCGCTTTGACCTTGGGACGTAATAACAATCGCGGAAAGTTTGAATGAAGGGTTTTTTTGCTAGCTGTTTTATGGTATATTTGTTTTTTCTGTTACTTATATTTCATGAACCAGTATATGAGCGAGCTTTTTTTTCATAGTCGGGGTGAATCAGTATGAAGCTAAGGCCGTACTACGACATGTACTTTCGACCATGTGATCTTTGGGTCACAGTCACCTAAAAAGTTTAAGTTTTTTGCTAAAGTCTTTTTTTATTCGCTTTTATTTCCTAAACACATTGATGGATTTTGTTCATACATTGGATGAATTATTACGAACAAAAGACGATTAATGCTGTAATATGCAACCTTTGGGGATTGGGATCAAGGTCACACATTTACATCATTGTTGTTGATTTTGATCTCAGGATGAAGGTCCCGGGCCTTCCTGTGTTTAATTTAGTTTATCAAGGGTTATATACATCATAAGCACTTTACTTGGTGTTGAAGTAGCGTCTTTGTGAGTACAATACACAGGACCGACAAGAGGGGGGGGGGCAACCGGGGATATATCCCCGGGGTCCGGGGCCGTAAGGGGGCCCAGGCCAAACAACACTTTTTAATTTTATAAAAGAAAAAGTTTGTTTGAACAAGAACTAGGAGAGGTCCAGGTGTTTCTTACCCCAGGGCCCGTGATCGCTCTCTACGGCCCTGACAATACACTAATATCATATGACCTGTTTAGTGAAAGGCTGTAACAAAGTTGTGACAAACAAATCAGTGTACAAGAATTGTGACAACAAAAGTGTACAGGATTTTGCCATGAGCGGCACATCTCTGTCTTAACTAATTAAAGCCGTCACCCCACCTCGGGCCTAGCCATTTTTGAAAGGCGCAACGGCAGGCTTTTTCTTATACTTTTATACTGCGTCAGGCCGTTATTTAGTTTGTTGTTTACGTTGTGCCAGGCGTTTTTCCGAATAACGTGCCCTTTGTTTAGTTAGCAAATGCCCCTTTTATTTCTCACAAACGTAAAGTCAATTTTCTTTGCAACGGATTAACTACATATGCATAGTTGGATTTTTGGAATTTTGCAAATCAATTACCCCATTATACATTATTCAACAACAACAACAACAACAACAACAACAACAACAACAACAACAATAATAATAATAATAATAATAATAATAATAATAATAGTAATAATAATAATAATAATAATTAGTAATAGTAGTAGTAGTA